>JACYXH010000001.1:0-300000 GCA_026745465.1 Lota lota | reverse complement strand
GGGCTCACAATGTGCCCCCCCCGGTCTACAGCCCACCTCTGGGGGCTCACAACGTGCCCCCCCCCCCGGTCTACAGCCCACCTCTGGGGGCTCACAATGTGCCCCCCCCGGTCTACAGCCCACCTCTGGGGGCTCACAATGTGCCCCCCCCCGGTCTACAGCCCACCTCTGGGGGCTCACAACGTGCCCCCCCCCCCCGGTCTACAGCCCACCTCTGGGGGCTCACAATGTGCCCCCCCCCCCGGTCTACAGCCCACCTCTGGGGGCTCACAACGTGCCCCCCCCCCCCCCGGTCTACAGCCCACCTCTGGGGGCTCAGAACGTGCCCCCCCCCCCCGGTCTACAGCCCACCTCTAGGGGCTCACAACGTGCCCCCCCCCGGTCTACAGCCCACCTCTGGGGGCTCACAACGTGCCCCCCCCCCCCCGGTCTACAGCCCACCTCTGGGGGCTCACAACGTGCCCCCCCCCCGGTCTACAGCCCACCTCTGGGGGCTCACAACGTGCCCCCCCCCGGTCTACAGCCCACCTCTGGGGGCTCACAACGTGCCCCCCCCCCGGTCTACAGCCCACCTCTGGGGGCTCACAACGTGCCCCCCCCCCGGTCTACAGCCCACCTCTGGGGGCTCACAACGTGCCCCCCCCCCCCGGTCTACAGCGTTTTCCACCAAGCCTGCCTGCTGGGTTCCCTTCCTCTGGTTGGCTCCCTCCCTGCGCTCCGGCCAAGGACCTGTGACGCCCAGCAGGACCACACGCTCTGATGTTTCAGAGAACAGCACGATGCCTGCTCCGAAGACGGCCTTTGCTATCCAGGAGCTGCCTCCCAAGCTCGAGTGCCGCTCGAAGGAGGCGCCCCAGCGACAGGGTTGGCTGGGGCTCTGGTCAGTGGGATTGTCTGGCCTCACTGGCTCTGGTGGACGACGGCTGCACTTCTCAGTGGCGTCCCCTTCTCACCTGGTCGTGGTCTTCAACCAAGAGCTCAAGTGCTCTTGTGTTCTGCGACACGAGGGAAAGGCCGCATGTCGACCAGCAGACGACTTGGTAGACGGGTTGGATCAGGAAGTTGATGCGGAAAGGCTGAGCCAGAACTCGGACCAAGAGATCCGGCGGTCATCTTGTCCCGTCTTGTCCATGGTCCCCACCATCAGACATGCACACACATAATATGTCTGATAGTCAGTTGCAATCCACTCTCCAGAGTGAGTGTGTGCGATATCGCACGGCATTAAGTCCAGTTACATCCAGTCGGTAGAAAGATATTGGGATATTATTGAAGTATTTGTTTTGTATCGTTTGTTTTCAGGTGAGCATTTCCACCAAGCTGTCCATCTCTCTGCTGCGCCACACTGAGCTAGTGGCTGCTGACAAGGCTTTCTACGAAGCTGGCTTAGCCTGCAGGGTGAGCCCCAGGGAGAGCCTTGACTCTCTTGCTCTTTGTTCTGCTTGATGAGATGTATGGAACTGATTGTATATTTAGTCAGTCACTTTTATCCAAAAGTCACCTACAGGTGAGACTGATAACAATATTTGAATAAGCAACTGGAGAGTGGCTGTAGGAATAGCCACACAAGGTTATTGGTAGTTAAGTTACTGCAATGAACCTTTATTCTACTAGAGACAGTTTATCTAGGTGATTTATAGAATATTTTCCAGTCTTGTTTGGAACAAGACCCTACCGGCTGCATCCATAATGCAGAACTGACTTCATGCTTTCAATATGGAAGTACACTAATGATCATTCAATATTCTGCCTTCAGTTTAGAGATTCAAGGGGAGGTTAACACCCGTTTTTAGCAAGAGACTTCCACTCAGGAGATGATAAAGATGTGATGCAAGCAGGTTTTATTAAAGCTGTGTTCCTCTATAGCAGGGTGTGCTCACTTCAAGTACAGACTACCTCAAAGACAACAGATATGTTCACAAGTAGCAGTAGTGATAGGACAGGGAACTCGGATATGGGCATCAAAATACCATCTTCAAACACGTCTGGAACGGAACATGCTCTTTTATTCATGTGTTTCTTTGTTTTCTCCTGACAGGCCATAGGCTGGGAGAACATGGCCTTCATCTTCCTCAACCACTTCCTGGATCTGGCTGACGTGAGAAAATCACAGTGTGACTTAAAACCACAGCCACAAATGTTTCTGATTGGTTGACATTGGTGTTGGTCCGGTGATGTCACTGAATAATTCATGAATTGCATGACCTGCAATCATTGCTGTTGCCTTTGATTTGATTTGAGATTGTTTTCTTATTGTGTGTGTGTGCGTGTGCGCGTGTGTGTATGTGTGTGCGTGTGTGTCCAGGGAATTGATGAGGGAACCCTGGACGCTCTGGACCACTCAGACTTCCAGGAGACGGACATTCCCTTCGAGGTTCCGGTGCCTTCCAAGCTGCATGTCAGCGTGAGGGGCTTCATTCAATCTGTTCAAGCTCTAACCACCTAGCCTATTATATAGCTATAGATCTCAGAAGATGTTGTGATCCGATAGAGTCTGAATAACGATGTTGTGATCCGATAGTCTCAATAACGAGGTTTAAAGATGTTGTGATCCCATAGTCTGAATAACGATGTTGTGATCCAATAGAGTCTGAATAACGAGGTTTAAAGATGTTGTGATCCCATAGAGTCTGAATAACGATGTTGTGATCCAATAGAGTCTGAATAACGATGTTTAAAGATGTTGTGATCCGATAGAGTCTGAATAACGAGGTTTAAAGATGTTGTGATCCAATAGAGTCTGAATAACGAGGTTTAAAGATGTTGTGATCCGATAGAGTCTGAATAACGAGGTTTAAAGATGTTGTGATCCGATAGAGTCTGAATAACGAGGTTTAAAGATGTTGTGATCCGATAGAGTCTGAATAACGAGGTTTAAAGATGTTGTGATCCGATAGAGTCTGAATAACGATGTTTAAAGATGTTGTGATCCGATAGAGTCTGAATAACGAGGTTTAAAGATGTTGTGATCCGATAGAGTCTGAATAACGATGTTTAAAGATGTTGTGATCCGATAGAGTCTGAATAACGAGGTTTAAAGATGTTGTGATCCGATAGAGTCTGAATAACGAGGTTTAAAGATGTTGTGATCCGATAGTCTGAATAACGAGGTTTAAAGATGTTGTGATCCGATAGAGTCTGAATAACGATGTTTAAAGATGTTGTGATCCGATAGAGTCTGAATAACGAGGTTTAAAGATGTTGTGATCCGATAGTCTGAATAACGAGGTTTAAAGATGTTGTGATCCGATAGAGTCTGAATAACGAGGTTTAAAGATGTTGTGATCCGATAGAGTCTGAATAACGAGGTTTAAAGATGTTGTGATCCGATAGAGTCTGAATAACCAGGTTTAAAGATGTTGTGATCCGATAGTCTGAATAACGAGGTTTAAAGATGTTGTGATCCCATAGAGTCTGAATAACGATGTTGTGATCCGATAGAGTCTGAATAACGAGGTTTAAAGATGTTCAGAGCGTGCCACTAAAAACAGAAGTGCCTTTGTTTGTGTGTGTGTCTGAATGTGGTGTGTGTCTGTGTTTGTAGGAGGCCCAGCGGGAGGAAATCAGGGACTGGGTCCTGGCCGTCTCCATGGACCAGCGGGTGGAGCAGGTTCTACCCAGGGACGAGAGGGACACCTACGAGGCCTCACTGCTGGCCACCAGCACTGGCATCCGGTCCCTGCCCTGCGTCATCACCGGTAACACACACACTGTACTGTATGACATTTTAGTCAAACTAGTGTACACAAGAAGTTGATTTAATCCCACTCTTCTATCCTTTTTTTGTAATTCCTACTCTCATTGATAAAATGGAGGAAGTCGATTTAGCCAGGATTCTGCCTTAGCTCTAGGAGGTATTTTGGTAGTAAAGGCAAATGATTGTTTGCCATTTTGGTTTATTTGGATAAGAGACATTTTCCCCAGGCTCTAGTGGTCTGTCGTTCTTATTTCTTTCTTCCAATCTTTCAGCCCCAAGTAGTCACTATGCAGTCACACACAGCCTTTTTCTAAGCCTCTTCCTAAAACTGGTTGCACCCATGCTTGACACACCCTGGGGTCCTGACGTTCACGTTCTTAGTGTAAATCTGTTTCTGGAACACAGCCAACGTATGGTGCACCTTATGCGTCCTTCATGCACTTGCGGACCAGTGTGGGTATTTGGCTGTATGACCTACAATAGCATTGTAGGTCATAGGTTGAAGGTTGAATGCTTTGTTTATTTGTACTTAAATCACGTATTGAAACTTTCGGTAGCGGTGCATTAAACATGTTTGCAAAGAGGCTGACTACACGGACACATGATGATGATTGATAGAACAGAAATGGTAGCACTGTCTAACCTGGCTGCTGCAGGATATCCCGTGCTGAGGAACAAGATGGACTTCAAAGCTCCAGGGAAGGCGTCCAACAAGGACGACTGGAACAAGTTCCTGATGGCCACCAAGGTGAGGCAGACAGGGGGACGGTCCTCACCCAGAGAAATGCAGTCAAAACAATTATTTGATTGGTAACACTTCAATACAATTTGTAAAAACATACTTTAATTAAACAAAATTAAAGTATGTTTATTTTTCCTTGATTTGCATCCTGGTGTTGATTTGCAACATATGATCAAAACAAGGCAGCCAATAAGTAACCATGCACAGGTCGTTGAGTTACTACATTTTTAAAGATCACCGGAGTAGAATCGGCCTTCGCACTTCAGATTGAGTTTCTTCTGCATTGTGGAGAAGTGGCCTGAAAACATTGTCCACAATGAAATACATGCAAAAAGTGATGATCTGGCTGATACTCAGTCCACCTTAAAAGCACTCCATGTCTAAAGATATTCCATGTCAGTTTAAAAGACCTCTCTCCGATGACAGATGAGATTGAGAAGTAAGCCGTCGGTGTATGAATGTGTATGAATGGCTGAATGAGAAGTAAGCCGTCGGTGTATGAATGTGTATGAATGACTGAATGAGAAATAAGCCGTCGGTACATGAATGGGTGAATGTGAAGCAAGCTCGAATTGTAAAGAACTGTGATTGGCCATAGGTCTGAAGTGCTATATAAATGCAGTCCATTAACCATTTAAACACCGGTGTAATTTTAGTTTTTCCGACTTTGGGTAACTTATACATCCCTGATAATAGCAACGTGCACAAGGGAGATAAAAATACAATATTAGTTTATTCTTAAATGTGAAAATGTTTTCTCAACACGCTTTCAGTCGTGACATCATCCGTGTGTGTGTGTGTGTGTGTGTGTGTGTGTGTGTGTGTGTGTGTGTGTGTGTGTGTGTGTGTGTGTGTGTGTGTGTGTGTGTGTGTGTGTGTGTGTGTGTGTGTGTGTGTGTGTGTGTGTGTGTGTGTGTGTGTGTGTGTGTGCGTGTGTGTGTGTGTGTGTCCCGCAGACGACTCTCAGTCCAGAATGCCAGGATGTCCTGCACTTCATCAGCCAGTGGTGTGGAGGTCTCCCTGCTTCCAGTTTCTCCTTCCACTGAGTCCAAACACCTTCACATGTAGAGTTATACAGGCTATACATATCAAACATATCAAACATGTTTCTATCCAGCTCCGTAAGCCCTACTTATTCTACTTTCTCTGACTGCTTGCTTTTGCTTGTACAGTTTAACCAAAAAGTGTCACACGAGTGCTCAATTTTCTGAAATCCAAAGGGAAACCATTCCCACCTTTATGCAGGTGTGCACAATTGACCTGTGTTTTTGGTCTACCTCTCTGAGCATAATTAAATTACATTTTAAATGAATTCATGTGACAAATAAAATGTATTGAATTATGCTTACCAAGGGAAAACGTTCCTATTTAGTTTGTGATGAAAGATATTTTGTAATGTTTCATCCTGGCAGGAAACAGGGCCCTACTGAACCCTTTGCCACATGTGTGTACCAGGTCTGTGCTACAATGCTAACTAGCCACCAGCACTGCTGTCTTGCTGTCCTGCTATTGGTCAGCTGAGTCACAAGGCATCAGGGTCTCTCGGAAACGATGTGTGTCTCTGTGTTCCTTCACATGTTATATTGAGCATAGTTACTTTTTCATCAACATATATCAGTTTTTTGCTGTATCTCATCAAAAGTTTAAAATATTGACAAACGAACCAGTTGTTTATTTCAAATAAAATGTATTGAAAATGTATCCAGTGTTTTCCATTATAGGCATATTATAAGTGTTTACCTGGAACTGTTATCAAAATTAGTCCACGGCCAATGCACTTATTGAGGATTTGTGTGCTATATTTAATGTGCCATTATAAACTAGGCCTATTAAAGCGGTCCACACTCTCACCTTGCTCTTGACACTAGATGTTCCCTTGTTTAAAGGATTGTGGTGTTTTGTGGTATCCACGAAACACCACGAAAATACATAAAATATAGTGTCTTCTGTGTTTAAGTTTAATTTATATATAGGGTGCCTTAAAAACAAACCAGGTTGGTACTAAAGGGCTGTACAGAATATTTTACATTGTATGCACAGCCAATACACAAACCAACAGTCTAAATTAGGGGCACGATAAAAACTGAAAACAATGCATTAAGTGCTTAACTAAATCAATTTGTTAGTACTCGATTTTTTTAAAACGCCAACGGAATCTGCGGATTTGATATCAGCCAGCACATTGTTTCAAAGGGTTGGTGGAGCAATGGAGAAAGCCCTGTCTCCAGAGGTCTTCAGGCAGGCCCTTGGGATGGCTAGAAGGTCTTGTTCTGAGGAGCTGAGGGTTCTGCTGGTGTGGTAAGGAGATGATGGTTCTGCTGGTGTGGTAAGGAGATGATGGTTCTGCTGGTGTGGTAAGGAGATGATGGCTAGAAGGTCTTGTTCTGAGGAGCTGAGGGTTCTGCTGGTGTGGTAAGGAGATGATGGTTCTGCTGGTGTGGTAAGGAGATGATGGCTAGAAGGTCTTGTTCTGAGGAGCTGAGGGTTCTGCTGGTGTGGTAAGGAGATGATGGTTCTGCTGGTGTGGTAAGGAGCTGATGGTTCTCCTGGTGTGGTAAGGAGATGATGGCTAGAAGGTCTTGTTCTGAGGAGCTGAGGGTTCTGCTGGTGTGGTAAGGAGATGATGGTTCTGCTGGTGTGGTAAGGAGATGATGGCTAGAAGGTCTTGTTCTGAGAAGCTGAGGGTTCTGCTGGTGTGGTAAGGAGATGATGGCTAGAGGGTCTTGTTCTGAGAAGCTGAGGGTTCTGCTGGTGTGGTAAGGAGATGATGGTTCTGCTGGTGTGGTAAGGAGATGATGGTTCTGCTGGTGTGGTAAGGAGATGATGGTTCTGCTGGTGTGGTAAGGAGATGATGGTTCTGCTGGTGTGGTAAAGGGAGATTAGGTCTGAGAATAGTCATGAGCAGTGTTGAGTACACAAATACATTGAGGTGCCATGAATACACACATAACCCTATTAGCCTTACATAACCCCATGCCTAATAACACAGGTCAAGCTTAGTTCACCCAGAGCCGGTTGAGACTGGTCAAGAACAACAACAGGCAAGAAAAAGAACAGGAACTATGACTAATGTCTAGTAGCTGTCTGTATTTGTCAGGTCACATAGATGTCAAGACCTGGGGTGAACCTTTTCAATTGGCCCATTTTCATCCCACTCAATTGTACATGTCACTCAAAACGATAACCAGATAAGGCAAAGCAAATATCGAGGAACTGTCACTGAGGAACACAGCCCCTCCTCACCAAGGAGGAAGGAGCGATCAAGAATAAAATCAGCACACACAAGGTGCTCAGCGGACATTCAGATGTCTTAAACGAGTAACTCGAATCTCACTGCCGGCATTAGTTAGGATCAATTCCCTCCATTCTGCTTGCTATCGCTGTGCTCCATACTACTTCAAAGATCGAATGAAATCAACTAAAATGATCGTGGTTCGTTTGAAAGGTTCCTGACGCAAGGAATTGTGGGACGGCATTATCTCCTTTCCTTTCAATGGTCCAGTGTAACCTATGCTAAAGGAGATGAGAAAGGAAGCATTAAAGCACCTTTCCTTAGCATGAAGATAATTCGAATAGCTCTTATCAAGGCTGCCACTTAGATATTTCTGGGACATTAAAGTCAGTTAGGAACAACAAGCAAAAAAGACTATCCGACCGCAGACAGAGTCAGACTATGACACACTCCTATAACCACAGTCCTATAAACACTACTATAACCTCACTCCTAACACACTCCTATAACCACAGTCCTATAAACACTACTATAACCTCACTCCTAACACACTCCTATAACCACAGTCCTATAAACACTACTATAACCTCACTCCTAACACACTCCTATAACCACAGTCCTATAAACACTACTATAACCTCACTCCTAACACACTCCTATAATCACAGTCCTATAAACACTAATATAACCTCACTCCTAACACACTCCTATAACCACACTCCTATAAACACTACTATAACCTCACTCCTAACACACTCGTAGAAACTCATTTCTATAAACACACTTCTATAATCACTCCTTAAACACACTCCTTAAACACACTCCTGTAAACACTCATATGAACACACTCCTATGTCTACACTCCTATTAATACACTTCTAACAAACTCATTTAAACACTCCTACAAACACACTGTGGAGTGTGTGTGGATGACGGCTGGTTTAAGCAGCCTCACCTGGCCCGAGTCAGACTGATTGGACTCTGGGGCTGGGTGAGGCTGCACACCTGTTGTACAGTGAGCAATCAGTGTGCACAGGTTCAACCAGCCATCACTACACTCTCAAAAAGAGATCTCCTGCATGGATCAGATGCTTCATGTCTTAATCAGTCAGTACCTCGCCCCTGGCCCTTCCTCGTGTCCAGATGATTTGCTATTGTGTTCCGTCGCTTTTGCTAACCCTGTGTTCAGTCTGCCGACTTGCCTGTTGCCGAACCCCCGTGTTACGCCATCCTCTGCCTCCACCTAGCTGCGCCGGCTGCCACTACACCATGTGCCCTTGTTTACATTCCTGTCACCAATTTACCACGTGCACTCCGCTCTCCACTCCTGTCATCAATCACCAATCAACGCACCCTACTTCTTCCCCGTTCAGCAAGCAGCCGGCGCCAGTTCGTTGTCAACACTCTCTGAGTTAGTTACCTCGGTCCAGCGTACCATAGGTCCTCGTCCTCGTCCTCGTCCTCGTCCTCGTCCTCGTCCTCGTCCTCGTCCTCGTCCTCGTCCTCGTCCTCTCCCTGTGTTTAGTTCCTGCTCCCGTTCCTATTCCCGGTGTGATTCCTGTTCCTCGTTCCTGTCTGCCGTTATCGACAACTCGCCTGCCTGACCACCCTCCTGCCTACGTCCCTCGGCCTGCTTAATACCCGTCTGCCAACGAACCCCTGCCTGCCTGACCATCCACCTGTCTTGCCCTTGCCTGTACCGTGGAAAATAAACCCCTTGAATCCTTCCCCCGTCTCATCGTCTGTGTCTTGCGTTTGGGTCTTCAGTTCGAACGTTAACACCCCGGCCTGTCTGACCCCCGGCCTGTCTGACTACCCGCCTGTCTGACTACCCGCCTGTCTGACCCCCGGCCTGTCTGACTACCCGCCTGTCTGACTACCCGCCTGTTGCCGAACCCCCAGCCTGTCAGACTACCCGCCTGTCTGACTACCCGCCTGTTGCCGAACCCCCGGCCTGTCTGACTACCCGCCTGTCTGACTACCCGCCTGCCACCAAGCCCCTCGCCTCGTCCTCCTTTCCCCTGCCTTTACTCTTTTGTTGCCCTCAGTAAACCCCTGGATGATTTACTCTGCGTGTGTATGTGTTGAGTTTTGGGTCCACTCGCTCTACGTTCCTTAACAGTAAACGTGTGTACTTTATATTCGAAGACATACAACATGCGTATGCCATTATAAAACAATGGTTATTGGGTTTATAACATTACTTTGGAGTTCGCATATGCTTTTCCATTGTTGCTACATGCTGTGAGCTGTCAGAAATGATCGACATTAAGACGCTATTTTGCTTATGCCCTCAATGGCCTTCCCGCTGAAGGAAACATCTTTGTTAAGCGAGAACATTGTTGGACACTTTGGTGTCGTTTCTTATGCGTTGTTGTATTCTTTTCAGGCGCAGTGAAGGCCCACATGGTGCATGCCCGTGTGGCGCTTCATGTGAAGCTAGCACCAGCCAGGTTGGTTGGTGTCTCACATGTGAATGTTTCAAATTGAATGATGATGGTGTTATTTTCTTACTTTTAACACATCTTTGACTTTTTATTTTTATCATTGATCAATGTAATACTTTTTTCGCCACTGCACACAGTAAAAAATATCGTTATAAAAATAATTTTATGAATAATTTCTACCACTCCACAGAGAAAAAAAAATCACACATCAGTTTAATGTTGTGATAAACTTGTTTGCAAATTTCCTTTTTTATCACAGGTTGTTTTAATCTGTCAATAATTAGTTATACTATAAATCCTTTAAGCAAATTCAGCCATTGAAGATCACATCTTATTCCTCGAACTATCTTTTCATATATTTTTCCTTCGTTGTGGCTACTGCAAATATAATAGATGAGAAACAGATGAAAAGTAAAATGCCCTAGGAGCTTCATACGCCTTTAAGAAGGAAGGGGCGTAACCTGTAGAAAGGGGCGTAACTTGTAGAAAGAGGCGTAACCTGTCATGGGCGTAAACTGTAGTATTGCAGTCCGCAGACAGATCCTTCTCCCATAGATGGTTGGCACCGCTTGGCTGCGTATCATTTGGCGTCATCGCTTCCACAGTCGACCGGGAAACATGTCTGCTAAGACCCAGATGCCCACGGCAGAGACGGCCCTGGCCGGCAGAAGCGAGAGCATAAAAGTATCGGGTAAGATCTGGTTCTGATTGTGACCTCTCAATTGTGACCACAATGAGGGCTTCCTGGTCACCTCTAGCATTTAGCATAAACTCTTACAGCTGTACTGTCGTTTTTTAAATACTGGTTACGTTGACTAACGATACGTATACTACTATGTCGCTGTACAAGTTAATTCGGCGACATTTGGATTCAGTCATCGTAGCAATACATACTTTGTTTTACCCGCATACATAACCCCATTTTGTTTACAAGCCGCTGATTGGTTTAAGGCATATTGCGCACGCCTAAGTCATTAAAATGACGTTTCCTTCCGGGACCACGGGACTACCTGTAGCTAGTCAGGTTACAGCCAATGGAAAGGCGGATGTGTTCTGTTATTTATTTATTTTTATTCAGTGGTGCACTGGTTAGTAGGTTTATGAGATGGCTAGTTTAGGTATTAAGTTATTGATGGCTAGTTTAGGTATAAGGATAGATAGATAGATAGATAGATAGATAGATGCTTACTTTAGGTATTAACTTAGAGATGGCTAAGTTTAGGTATTAGGGTAAAGATGGTTAGGTATGGTATTACGTTAGAGATGGTTATGTTAAGGCAGGGATGTCCAAACGTTTTTCACTGAGGGCCACATACAGAAAGATATATGAAGGGCTGGGACACTCCGTAGGGGTGAGGTATATCGCCTTGCCTAGTGTAATAAACAGTTAGCAAAATCAATCAAATGTAGGTAAATTATGCAGTATTGTTGAATATGCTTAAAGAAACACACAGCCTTCCATTAATAGGTTTTCATTTATTTTGTTAGGGTTGGCAGCTCATTCTCAAAACAGCCTCAGATTGCTTCTTAGTCAGGATGGTGATCCCCCTTCACAGCCCTGAATAAAGGGGGAAACCTAAGGGGATGGGTATATTTTAGGCTTGTTATGCAAATAAGTTATTGGGTTTGTTAACGTACCAACTAAAAATTCTTAGAAAATATTATCAACTTTAATTGAGTGAATTAATTAAGTAATTGTGCTTATTAACACATTGCTGGAGCCCCATCCGTTGTAACTCCACACAGTTTGTTATCTTTGCAAACCCACTCCTACGCATACCTCAACCCCCTCGGAAGTCTGTCCCTCTATCCCCCCCCCCCCCCCCCCCCCCGCCTACCCAGGAATCTCATTCACACACATACCAGGACAGGAAAACGTCACTTTCTTTGACTTAATATTTGTTTTGATAAATCATGTTGCTGGAAGCGGGCATCTGTTAGTGTGTACTTAGCTGTTAATGGCAAACACAAACTCTGCCAGCACCAGTAAACTGTTAAGTGGCTGTGAAAGTTCAATCAACACCATGCACAAGGTGTTGATTTTCTCTTTGGTAGAATATCTCTGTAATGAAACAGGAAACAAGGTATACTTATTTCCCTTTCAGTTCTTGGTTTACGACCCATGCTCTGTGCCATCTTCCCCAGAAGTTATACTATAGTCGTACTGCTAGATCCGAGATTAGGAAAAACATGGGATACTGTATGACGATAATGGTATTATATGCCAACTGTCTGTAAAGAATAGAGTGATAGTAGAGGAATATGCAGGGAGTGAGGTTCATCTGCTAGCCAAAGGCCCAGGTGTGTAAGTCTTGTTAAGCGTTCGAATAGTAGCTATAGGTTACTGGGAAATCATTTTGTATTGTTTTTCCAAATGTTCATCTTTATCAGTCTGCGTCCTGTTGGGCCTCTGTGCTGTCTATCTTCTTCTGTCCTGGCACTCCTTGTTCTGAAATGTTCTGTATCCAGTAAAACCTGCCTTTTTAGCTCACTTCTTCATTTGAGCAGGCTGATGTTTTAAATAACATTGATTTCAAGATAAAGCTATAGTAGTAAAAGTACCACTATTATATGGGTATTGACTCTACCCCTTTGTCCACAAGTGTTGTTCTTCATTTGTTGAAGACCGCCTTACATGTTCTTTATTAAAGACCAGGCTAAGGGAAAATACTTTATTTTACTCTCTGTACCATATTATCTCTTTTCCCTCTCCTTTTGGCATTTAATCAGAAACATGGTTGTTTTAATCAGCAACTGAAAGATGTCCCCAATTGGATTGTATCTTCGGATCACTGCCTATCGATTATTCAGATCTTTGTCGCATACTTCTCTGCAATGGTTTGTTGGTTTGCCCCTACAGTTCCTATCATGCCAAGTTCATTGTATCAGTCCACCCATCCCAGGGCTATTACCAATGTTGTAGTGAACTGTAGTCATATAGTATACATTTTGTGTACTTAATGTAATATTGCATTAAATGTGCTGTTGAATTACATAATAAGAGTAATAACAAGAGTAAAAAAGTAATAAATATAATATGTTTTTCAGTTTCATTAGTAGGTTTGAAAAAGGATTACATTGCTGGCTTAGGTTTTAGCCAGCATATTAGCTAGAATATTGAATTATCAAAAGCCTGTTTTCATTATTTACTTTACTTAATCATAACTAATTATTATGTTTAACTCAAACTATATATAACTAATCACAAATAAGGTGTGTGTGTGTGTGATTAAATACTGTGTTTAATATGCTATCACTGTCTTCCACAGTTAAACATGAAGCTAATGGAAACACGACTGTTCCACCCTTTCCTGATGGAACCCAAATGGTCCTTTTTGGTAAGGTTTTCTATTTACTTTTTCATTTTTCTTTGATTGCGAGTTATAGCGCCCCCTGTCGCCAAAGATGTATGTTACGTTTCATAGACCTGCTTATGTGCGGTTTCTATAAATGTACCAACTTTGACAACTCTGAGTTGTTCGCCTTTGGAATGGTTGAAGTCAGCGTTTTTTCCCCATTGACTTCCATTATAAACAATAGCTCGGTGAGCACCTGCAACAGTGGTAATTAGAAATTGACCTTGTGATGTCATTTTGTTAGTTATCAACACAACTCCACATTACCTAATAAGGGGGAGGTCGTTGATGGGCACACCAAATTTTAGGCCTCTGGGGTTCTCTGAAGCGGACTTGTGATTGGTTGAATCATTTGCATAATTGTATTTCCACATAAATCGGCCATAATTCGGCCAGTTTTAACAGAATCAAAAGGAAAATAATCCCATAAAGTCAGGCACTATTAAGGAGTATGTCTACTAAATTACGGATCATTTGGGTTTACGGGTAAGTTTTCAAGGTTTTCCAAAACTTTCAAGGGACAGCAAAATCTTATCTCGATGGACCTTATGGGTCCTTGAGGCAAAAAGATTCAGCATGTCAAATAAGGCCCAGATACCAATTTTCATATGTATTTTAAACAGTGCGGGGGCGTGGCCGTTTAGGTTTGACACCGAGTTATAGCGCCCCCTGCGGTCACAGCGGCACCAAACCTTTTGGAGACCTCCTTACTTCCGGTCTACATATGCCTATTTACTCCCAGATGTTCAAGTTTGGAGTAGTTGAATTTAGAGTTTTTGCCCCATTCACTTTCCGTATTAAACAATAACATAAATATTACTAATAAAAAAAGTCTGCAATGGTTGGTCTCTAAAAGTAGACGCGCACTCCCGGTTTGGTGTAAATACCTCAAACTATAGGAGTAGATAATTACCCTAAATTGGCGGAAGAAAAATAAGACACATAACAATAGTGCTTTGCAACATCACTAATACCTGCTTACCACAGTTTGAAATCTGCACTTTCATCACAATTGACTGAATACAATAACCTAAGACTGGTCACTTTTGGCACATGGTTTTGCAAGTTAGACATCATGGCCCAATTACAATTATTGTTTCATATTGGGGGGTTTAATACATCTAAAACATGATACTTGGTAGCACTTTAATCACTATTTATTTGTCTGAACTGAGTTGCACATAATCTGAAATCAGCCAGTTGACCTAGGTGAAATGAAAAGAAACCTTACAAATGTTAGATTCACTGTGTAGCTTGTCAGCTTGAAGCAGGAAGCAGTGCTCCACACGGTGGTTGGTTGAACGGCCCCTTGACTTCAGGGTGGCTGTCCCTGTCTGTGCTTCCTGACTGGAGCTGGTTTGGGTGGCCGGAGAGGGCAGAGCAGTGTTAATTAACTTCTAACTCAATCACTCCACACCAGCAGCAGATTTATGCGCTGATGACTGTATTTCACCCCAGGGCTATTAAAGACATCCCAAACCTTTCTTAAACACAGTTAAATACAATTCTAAGTTCGTTGAGTATAAGTATACTCCACAAACCTCTGTAGAAATTGTCTCATTATACATCCCCAACGCCCCATGCTGCAAATCTTTCTACAACATAGCAAAACCAAGACAAACGCAATATGTTTAATTTAGTATGCCCTTGTGCGTTGTCTTTGTGCGTTGTCTTTCAGGAGATTGATATTGTAATGCGTTCGAATGTTCCTCATGCCATCACGATGTCAAGCCCGTATGCTCATTTACATTAGAGGTTTGTGAAGAAAAGATAACCTTGTATGGAATTCAACATTGGCAGCACTTCATAACTGACAAAAAACAAAACAAGGAAGTCCGTTTTCCACAATGTGCTCTGTCCATGAACGATAATTCAAAGCCTCTGCGTCTAAATGAATTGCTTGCAAAATAGAATACGCCTTGTTTTCTAAATCGGTCTACATGTTCAGGGTTTTACTGAAGCTTGAAGCTGCATTATCTCCAACTACTCACAGACGCAACTTCACTACAGTTTCACGCCAGCAGTGGGCGGTACATGGAAGTATTTGGGTTGTGGGCAAAGATGCGTAACAAGATGCGGCTTATTTGTGGGATTTTGAAACATACAACCCCATTTACCACGGCTGCGGCTTATAGAAAATGCGGCTTTATTTTAGAAACATACGGTAATATGTCAATGCATTACATTTTATTTCGATTTCAAAATATAAGGTAATTTGTCAATAACCCACATTGATTTATTTCTGCTGTGTTTTCTTACCTTTTGATAGGAATGGGCTGTTTCTGGGGTGCAGAGAGAAAGTTCTGGAAACAGAAAGGGGTTTACTCCACCCAAGTGGGCTACGCTGGGGGTTACACTGCTAACCCCACCTACCAGGAAGTCTGCACAGGTAGCACACATCTGGGATTCACACACATGCTCGCACACACAATTATATACATTGGGTCCATTTGACAGAAAAACAAGGTGGTCAACTCGGTCCACTCGGTAGTGGCTCCTGGAGGCGGGGGGTAGTGGCTCCTGGGATGGAGCGGTAGTGGCTCCTGGAGGAGGGCGGTAGTGGCTCCTGGAGGCGGGGGGTAGTGGCTCCTGGAGGCAGAGAGGTAGTGGCTCCTGGAGGCGGGGGTAGTGGCTCCTGGAGGAGGGCGGTAGTGGCTCCTGGAGGCGGGGGGTAGTGGCTCCTGGAGGCGGGGGTAGTGGCTCCTGGAGGCGGGGGTAGTGGCTCCTGGAGGAGGGCGGTAATGGCTCCTGGAGGCAGAGAGGTAGTGGCTCCTGGAGGCGGGGGTAGTGGCTCCTGGAGGCGGGGGGTAGTGGCTCCTGGAGGCAGAGAGGTAGTGGCTCCTGGAGGCGGGGGGTAGTGGCTCCTGGAGGCGGGGGTAGTGGCTCCTGGAGGCGGGGGTAGTGGCTCCTGGAGGAGGGCGGTAGTGGCTCCTGGAGGCGGGGGGTAGTGGCTCCTGGAGGCGGGGGGTAGTGGCTCCTGGAGGCAGAGAGGTAGTGGCTCCTGGAGGCGGGGGGTAGTGGCTCCTGAAGGCGGGGGGTAGTGGCTCCTGGAGGCGGGGGGTAGTGGCTCCTGGAGGCGGGGGGTAGTGGCTCCTGGAGGCGGGGGGTAGTGGCTCCTGGAGGCGGGCGGTAGTGGCTCCTGGAGGCGGGGGTAGTGGCTCCTGGAGGCGGGGGGTAGTGGCTCCTGGAGGCGGGGGGTAGTGGCTCCTGGAGGCGGGGGGTAGTGGCTCCTGGAGGCGGGGGGTAGTGGCTCCTGGGATGGAGCGGTAGTGGCTCCTGAAGGCGGGCGGTAGTGTCTCCTGGAGGAGGGGGATAGTGGCTCCTGGAGGCGGGGGGTAGTGGCTCCTGGAGGAGGGGGGTAGTGGCTCCTGGAGGCGGGGGTAGTGGCTCCTGGAGGCGGGGGTAGTGGCTCCTGGAGGCGGGGGTAGTGGCTCCTGGAGGCGGGGTCGTAGAGGGTTCTACTTGATACACTCACTCACACTTTAAGAAATGTTCACCCAGCTATTCCCCCACAGGTCGGACGGGCCACACCGAGGTGGTCCGGGTTGTCTTCTCTCCGGCCAATATCTGCTTTTCCGAGCTGCTCAAGGTCTTCTGGGAAAACCACAACCCCACGCAAGGTACATGGTGGCCTAGCGCCCGGGGTTATATACCTGTTTATACCTGTTCTTAGAGGCCCGCTCCTGGTGTGGTGGAAATCCTGAAAAATGATCTCCGTTCAATAAACCTAGCAGAACAGAAGCAACTTTCTGATAGTTGGCTACTGTTAGCGTAAGGCTATCATACATTTGCTTGTTCGTGTGATTAAATGGATGAAAAGGACCGGCACTGTCACCACCAGTGCAAAAGGCAGCATCAAACTGTGATTCGATGCTGTATTCAAGCATATTTGTTGCTAGAATACTAAATCAACACTTTGATTCTTGGTGCGCACAATAAACTAAGATCACTACATTTTGTCTCTGTTTAGTTCTCAGAAAGTAGCGTTATGGAATCATATTTCCTCCTACCATGTGTTCAATGTGAATTTTATGTCTTATGTAGGCCTACATCTATTCTACATTTATTATCTTGATGTTCAGTATGGCTCTTTTACCAGTAGGCAATATCAATTTACCTTATAATATCAATACCGATGACTGTTAAAGAAATATATGTTCACATGAATGCGGTTTTGTTCCCCACCCCCCCACATTAACATGACTGCCTATACATTCAATGTAAGTGTCCACTGGGTGTCATTCAAATACTTTAAGTACAAAGTCCACATTCACTCCAGTAGTAGTCTAATATGAATGAAACGCAGAGTAAAGGCATTTAGTGAGAAAAATATGTTCACATGAATGCAGTCTCGTTCTCCTAGGCTACTACATGACTGCCTATACATTACCATGTGTTGTCCACTAGGTGTCATCCAAATACTTTAAATAGAAAATCCACATTCACGCAAGCTCCATATCCAGCAGAACAATAGTGAAAACCTATTAGTTGGTCTAGATGCTGAAAGGGCGTTCAATTCAGTGAGCTGGCCTTTTTTATACAAAGTTCTTGAGAAATGTGGCATGCATGAAAGTTCTATTAAGGGCCTTTGTACATTATATAACAAACCAACAGCTTGGATTAAAAGAAATGGCCACCTGTCGGATACCATTATATTAGAACGTGGGGCCCGGCAAGGGTGTCCAATTTCGCCTTTACTCTTCACGATCTTCTTAGAGCCTCTTGCACAGTGGATAAGACCGATAGAAAGGATTAAAGGCATCTGGATAAATGGAGAACACCACCAGGAGGCCCTGTACGCCACCAGGTGGCCCTGTACGCCACCAGGTGGCCCTGTACGCCACCAGGTGGCCCTGTACGCCACCAGGTGGCCCTGTACGCCACCAGGTGGCCCTGTACGCCACCAGGTGGCCCTGTACGCCACCAGGTGGCCCTGTACGCCACCAGGTGGCCCTGTACGCCACCAGGTGGCCCTGTACGCCACCAGGTGGCCCTGTACGCCACCAGGTGGCCCTGTACGCAGACGATATTTTGGTATATTTAAGCCAACCCTCCAACTCATTCTCTCAATAAATGAAACTTTTAGATATTTTTGGTAAACATGTAGGATACATGTTGTAAACACAGACCCCCCATTATCTTTTGGCCATTAAGAAAGGTGGGGCGAGGGTTTGACACTGTGTTACTGCAGGTATGCGTCAGGGAAACGATGTGGGGACGACATACCGCTCGGCTATCTACACCTACTCCCCGGAGCAGCTGAAGCAGGCCCAGGCCTCCAGAGATCAGTACCAGAAGGTAATGGTACTAATCAGCCAGATGGCAGCTCTTAAAGTGATATGTCTTGGGGTCTTTCTTCAGCAATCTCTCTCTCTCTCTGTTTTCTCTCTTCTTTCTTTCTTGATTGCGTTGTGTCCATTGGCCCATTAGTTTGTTTGTCCAGTCGTTGTCTTACAATGAGTTTCACATGGTCTTCCACTCATGGTGAAAAGACCTATGACTCTAGAAGCAGTAGACGCATGCTAATAGGTTGATAGGTCCAATGTTTTTATTTTTAAAGAGTAAGACACTACTGTAGTCAGGTAAAATGTTTACCCGAAATTAAAATACAAAATATATTTTTAGTTTGACTAAGCTGTTTGTCAAGGAAGACAAGAGAGAAAAAGAACAGCATGGTCTTTTCTTCTTAGCCTTGTCTGCTCTCGTCTCTTCTCAGTTTTACCTCCATCTTTCTTCCTTCTGTTCATTTCCATGATTTTTTTGCCATGCTATTCCATTTCTCACTCTATCCGTCTGTCCTACAACTGTCTTGTCCTCTGTTGCTCACCGTCCGCGAGGCAGCTGTCTTGAGCAGCTGTAGGGGCCTGGGGTCAGATAGGGCCCAGAGGTATCCAGATGACAGTCTAGTTAGGGGACAGATGACAGTCCCCTAACTAGACAGGGGCAGTATGGCTAGCATGCTGTGGTCAGCATGCGTCTGCATTTTTAATGATCCCTAAGCTCCGTTCATCAGTAACACAACAGAGGAACATCTACTCCCGGACCAACCACTGTAAGCCCTGGTGCAGGAACTGTCATATTTGATCATATGTTCTGCTAATGGGTAACTCTTGGATATACTCTGTTAGGACACTATTTGCTGTCTGGCAGGAAGGCGGGGCGTAAGCATTACCCAGTACAAATGGTGATATACAAACGGGTTCTGTGAGTGATGCATGTTTTAACTAGACATGTCGCCTCATGTGCATTTTCTGAAGAAAATGGGCATGGTTGCATGAGCCAACTCGTCGTGTGCGCAATATTCCGTGAACATGCTCAGATGCTAATGCTAGCAAGGCTAATGAGCAAGCACGGCAAGTTTCAAGTCCCTGGGCACTTTTAAGCTGACTTGTCATTGATTGAATAATGGGGCTGATCGTTTTTGCTTGACTGCGAGTTATAGCCCCCCCTGTTGCCAAAGAGGTACTTTACTTTTTGGAGACCTGCTGATGCGCTGTTTCTATACATGTACCAACTTTGACGACTCTGAGTTGTTCACCGTCGGAATTGTTGAAGTCAACGTCTTTTCCCCATTGACTTCCATTATAATTCCATTATAGGTCGGTCAGCACCTGCAACAGTGGTAATTTGAGAATATGACGTAACGTTTTTAGCTATCGACACATAATTGTCCACATTACCTAAGGGGGGTTTCCTTGATGGGCCCACCACGTTATAGGTCCCTGGGGTACTCTGAAGCGGACTTGTGATTGATTGAACAATGCGGCTCATTTGCATAATGGTATTTACGCATATATCGGCCAAAGCATTAGCACAAACTTTTTTTGGACCTTTGAATTTGACCCATAGGCCGATGACTGGGGTTTATATAAAATAAAAATGTGTATTGATATTATGTACATAATATTTGACCATATATTTGTTATTTCTTTTAAGTTTTGTTATTTATATTTACACAGAAAACGTGTACTATCGAGTTGCTATGCGGCCTTTTATTTTTAAGAATTTAGTCCATTTCAGACTGGAAGTTGAATTCATTATTTATGCTGGCTTGACACTGGGACATATAATACACTTATTGATTAACGATAAGTGTGATAAAACAATAATATACACAATGTAATACAGTGGCATGTAAACATTATTGATAAGAAAGTGATAAAGTGCTTTCCACCGTAACACATTGAGGCTGGAGGTCTGCAGCTGGACGCTATTGAAAGGTCCCTGCTCAGGGGGTAGTACAGGAACTTTGGGGTGGGGCTTGCAGCCCTGAACATCTCTGATTGGTCGAGTACTCTAAGAATTTTTATTTCAGCCATTTCAACATCTGCAGCCGCAAACCGACAGTTTTCTGTTCCCTCCGAAAGGCAGTAAATCACCCACAGTGCTCTTATTGCATCCATAGTGGTAAACAACATTCATAGACCTGTAATTATCACTATCTGTTGTGTTGATATGTGTATCTTGCTAGCAGTCTGCACTACAACCTGATGTTTACTTCCACTGCAGGACGTGAATATAGGTTGCTTTTGATAACATGTGTGTGCAGTTGTATCGCAACAGTCTCGTTGTGGATACAAACCTCCTCCAAAAGAGGGATACTTTAGTTATCGAACAGGGAAACAACCTAAAAAACAAACATCTCAAAAGCATGGATGTATTAAAGAATGCACACCCACTTATCATAATCCCCCTCATCGCCGTACTGCCCTACACTGCTCTATTTTACACTTGGATTAAAACTCAAGAATAATTGTGTCCTCTAAATATTGTGATGTAAGTCTGGAGCATACGTTCGTATTCACTTTAATGAGGTTGAGGATTGGATCTATCTGTCTTTTTCACTGGCACAATTCTTGTTGGAAAAGGCTGCATATTTGCGTCGTAACTGATGTAAATAGTTGACACGATGTCCTTTATTCGTGTGCCTGGTGTACAAGGATCATACCCGCCTTACCTTCGCGGGTCTTTAGACAGCGTTGGAAACGCAGACGTGCAAGTGTAAACATTTGTAAAAAAAATAAGTAACAATATTTTTGGTTCATTATGAAACTATGGCAGGACAAATGTGACTATGGCGGGCCGCCATAGTCTAGGTAATTAATGGGAAACACTGAATTGTGCAATGCTCAATGATTGCGAGATGGTCTAGTGTGTAGTTACTCAGAACTATATTTTTGTGTTAATGTTTTGCTATCAGGTACTTGCTGAAGAAGGTCATGGTCAGATCAGCACAGAGATTGCGGAGGCCCAGGACTTCTACTACGCAGAGGACTACCATCAGCAGTACCTCCATAAGAACCCCAGCGGGTACTGTGGCCTGAAGGGAACTGGAGTCTCCTGCCCAATAGGACTCAAGAGATGAAAATCAGCCTACCATGTCCTCCCTGACCACTAGGGACATCGTTCGTTAACCTTGATTCAATTTCTTTGAGATGCACAATACTTCTTGTTTGAATCTTAAGTGAATTTGCTCCAGATATTGCATGTGTTTAATCGCAACACATATACTTTAAAATCTTTACCTGCAGGGTATTTCTGTTGTTATTCAGATTCCAAAACTATTTGGTTTACTATGCATTTCTTAACTCCTTAACGTCTTACATTAATAATGTATGCAAAATTATTTTGACAAAGAGCTGGTTAAATAAATTAAAAGTTATATTTAATATACTTGCTCTGGTTTGTGTGTGAGTGAGAGATTTGCCATAGAGAAGTGTGGAGCTGCAGACAGCCTGGTAACTTAACAGGTGGTTGTTTAAGACCCTTCTCAAACGCCTAAAGGAGGATGGAAGACTTAAAGGGATACACCCAGATGTCTGTAAATTGGTGTCTGCCTGTCGTACCCAGCTTTAGACGAGTTGTTTAATTCCAAATTCTTCATTGTGCATCCAGAGGGGGGGTTTGCTAGCCTTACTAATTAGCAAATGTGCAGTTCATTTTCGATTTCCAAGGGGCATGATCAATGGGCGCGGACCATGATGCCTCAGGACACAGTTGGATTGACCAATCACAGCAACGGAACGGGACTTTTCAGAACTAGTCGTCACGTTATATATGCTGCCGACATTCGCGACCACGCATGAAACCGAACTTACAACTGTAATGAATGAACAACTAAAGGATTACCCAATGGAGGTAAACACACACAGAATGTATACAAGTAACAACATTAACCAGGAACGTGCATATACATCACGGACGCACAACTGAAACCACCAATAACTGTATAAACTCCACAGCGCCACACAACGTAGGTTACAAAACGGGTACATTCCCCAGCAGCGTCATCAGCTACGCTGACCAATCACATGCGTAAAGCGGTAGCCCTCATTAATTGACGTTAGCTATTGGTCCATCAGTGCAGCTACGCTGAGCCTTTTATACCGTCGTTGTGTAACTGTCATGAGCGTTATAATAAGCGATGTTGTATATGAAATGCGCCACACACCGTAGCGTTATACTATAGGTGTCCGGGAAGCTTAACCCTCACTCGGACTCGGGTATTAAATAAACCGCTGCCCAGACAGAGCTCCACACGTCCACACAATCCGCGCCGCCGGTGCCCCTTGGTAGTGACGTCAGGGAACCTCGGAAAGGTAGGTCTGACGTCACGAAAAGAACGCCACCTGCGTCACAGCAGAGTGGAACGTACACGTGGTGTTTTGGGGAGAAACATAGGATTTCACCCCTTTTTTCTCTAAATTGGGGACTTATTTCAGTAACAGTGATACAATGGCATAGATTACTATGTTGACGATCACATAAGACAAATTACCACATTTAAAACAAAAAAGGTGATGTTATGTAAGAGATGTTATAATGCCATGGTAGGATAGAGTTGCAAATAACAAATTTAACCTGCGACATGAGAAACAAGCTGTGATTGTAGCGTGATTCTAACGTGAGCTATGGAAATAATTAGAATTTTTAATATTCACATTGGGTTGTGAAATTCTGTGTCAGATTAAGCATTGGAATCAGAATAACTGGTCGTGATCCATATGAGGAGAAGTCGCCAGAGGAAGCGCAAAGCCTGAGGAACGAGACGGTCAGCAGGCAGGTGAGCCTTCCGCAGCCATGGACAGGAGCGACCTGGAGTCTGCCGGTCTACCGTGCATTGCAGTACAACAGACTGGACAGCAGATGGCGCCACTGCATGTACATATTCATTCATTCATTCATTCATTCATTCATTCATATTGAACTCATGGCAACATAAATACCATCATTAATTATTTTGTACTTTCACTCATATGCATATTGAACTGAAATGTTATCAGTTCATATATCTAGCTAGTTTTTCCGCTTTCTTACTGATAGATGGCAGTCAAAAATTGTAGTGACATGATATGCACACAGTTTTCTGTATTTCTGTATTTAAATATTCTATATGTATGTTGTCAGGATCCGGAGCCAGTGTTGTTTGAGCAGCAGATGGTGCAGATCCAGAGAGTTTTACACGAACAGAGCCGGCTTCTCACACTGCTGGGACCAGGTACGCCCCCTGGACCACATGGTATGTGTGTGTGTGTGTGTGTGTGTGTGTGTGTGTGAGAGAGAGAGAGAGAGAGAGAGAGAGAGAGAGAGAGAGAGAGAGAGAGAGAGAGAGTTATCAGTGTGGAAGTGCCTGTTTGCTCTGTCACTATTTTCTTCTATCAAGGTGAACATTTTATGATAAATTGTTCCTGAACTAAGTGGTAGCCATATCTGAATCAGCTTTTAGAAGGAACTTCATGAACGCATTCATACATTTGAAAGAAACTCACATTCATTATATAGGTGGCCTATATCATTAAAACAATCTGGCTCACAATATTGCCATTTTTTTTCATAGAACAAATATCATACCATAAATTACATTTCATACTCAGAATGGGGGGAATGTTTATTCGATTATTCTATGTAAAAATTATATTACATATTATTATTATAATTATATTAATATATAATAATAATAATAACTAGGACTGCAAGCAGTCAGACAAGGTATTCACAGCCCACGCACCGCCTGTCCCAGCAGCCGCCCTTTTCAAGCGAATCACGGGCGTAGTCATTACTCCACACACACACACACACACACACACACACACACACACACACACACACACACACACACACACACACACACACACACACACACACACACACACACACACACACACATTGCATTTAAAGTTAGGATAGGCGGTACCTTGCAATGATTTGACAAAACATTGCCTTTCCTACCTTTAAGTGTTCATAATTATTACAATAGTTTATTGAAGAACACTTATATTAAGACTTGAAGATCCTAAAATAAGAAGAAAGAACAAAAACGGACAATGTCGCCTTATTTACGCCTATTTCCACTTTTATTCGAATACAAATACAAATAGTTTTACAGCCTCAACAAATACAGATACAAATACAACTACAGCAAGCAGTCACACAAGGTATTCACAGGCCACGCACCACCTGTCCCAGCAGCCGCCCTTTTCAAGGGAATCACGGGCGTAGTCATTACTCCACACACGCACACACGCACGCACACACGCACGCACACACGCACGCACACACACACGCACACACGCACGCACGCATGCACGCACGCACACACTTGACAGGATAATGTTCGCTAGTCAGCATATATTGAATTTGCCATAACACAGCCATTCTTTACACAATCATAGCCATTCCCTTAACTTTTAATCAGGCAAGTCCATAGATCATGAATATCACAACTGTTTGTCATTTAAAGCTATGGTTCTGAAGATGACGATTTCTGAAGTTTTCCGGAAATTTTTACTTTACAGCAAAATGGATCCTGACGGACATCATGGGTCCATGAGGCAAACATTTCAGCATACGAAATAAGGCATGTACACCAAGTTTCAGAATTTAATAACTATCGGGGCGGGGCAAATGTAACCGTAATGAATGAAGGTTAGGGGCCCTCTATGGGGATTTGGGCACCAAACCTTTTCGAGACCTGCGTACCGGGGATACAGATGTCGTCGACTAATTTGAAAACGTTTGTGCAATCAGGGAATGAGCTACAGGGGTTACCAATCCGGAATAATAATACTCAAACCCTAGAATAACAATAGGTATCCACAGCTACACTGTGAATACATAATAATAATAATAATAATATGTAATGATTCTACTATATATAGTGTAATTATAATCATATATAATAATTATCATATGTAGTACTTATATAATAATATGACATATTATTTGTAATAATTATTTTACAAATTATTTGTTTTATTATATTAAATATTATAATAATAATTATAAATTATTATAATAATAGTAATGTGTAATAATTGTCCTACATATTATTATTATAATTATTATATATTATATATGTTCTCTCTATTCGCACCATTATTTTGTGGAGAATAAAACTAACCGTAGCAAGCCTAATACCATAATTTAACCCAATCAAGGTATCTTCAACTCAAGTTCAATTGATTATTTCAACGTTTGAATTAATCATTTAATCTGCAGACATAGATTGTCCACATTGTCAAATAAATGATGAATTCAAGTATTGAATCATGACATCACTGTCTGGTGATCTCACATAAACTGTACACAGAGCAGAGCGTTGGTATCATAAAACAGGCCTACGGGCTAATGTAGTGTTAATGATCCAACAGCAAAGTTGACTTTTTACTAGGAGCAAACGTTTACAGATTGTAAAATGAAGCAGTGCTACGGCATTCTACAGAATTAACAGTAAACCGAGGTCAATTTTGTGCTTTTGTGTACAACTTGTCATACACAGACCTAGAACTAAAAAGTAGACTGCTGTATTCCTGCCTGGTCCTGTTTGTGGATACTGTTGCAAAACATTGCACAAATCCAAGGCCACTAAATCAAACAGGTGTATGACTAAATACTCATTAAATCCAGACCAATGGCAACGTGCCCAGCTTTGCTTACTATTGCTTATACTGTTGTTCCAAGGGCTTGGCTCCTGGAGGCAAACATTTGCTTTGAAAGATTTGTCTTAGTCAACATACTAACAGGTTTATAAAGTACGAACAAATAAAAGTAATTGCATATATTCAAAGCATTGATTGTACCCTAATGTTGGGTTATTGATTTTACAGTTTTAAAAGAGCTTATAGAGAGAATTAAGAGGAAAACACAAGAGTACATCTTTGTCATTCTTAGATTTATTTTGACAGAGTTCAAAAGCGCTTCCTCCTGTTTGAAAAAATAACGTACAACCAACTGTCCACAGCAGATCAGATTCCTCCAATAGGAAACTTTCCCATGCCTCTAAATAGGACCGGTCTGCTGTAGCATTTTCTATTTCACAAATTCTTCTGTGTCTGTGAGGAAGAGTTTTGACCCTTTTTATGCAATACCTTGCTACCTACAATAATGTTGACACAAATTCTAATCTTACTTACCAACTCAACGGTTGGATTATGTTTTATTACCAAATACAATTATTCATAGAATCTGTGTTCAAGCAAAGCAGGAAAACAAATTACGACAGTTTCCAAAAGCCCACTTAATTGCAGTGTGCATGATGTCACACTGTCCAATTACAATCTGTTGAAACATAATTTTAAAACAAATACACAAACATGCCCACACACACACACACACTACATTATTCAGGAGGTAATTGAAGGTGGTCTATAATGCCCTAAAAGCTCTACTCTGCAGCTTCATATGACTAGAGTGACAGTGTGTTACAACGAGTGCCTCCCTCAGATTTTGACTTATCTAATCTAAGTGTACTTCTTATCTTATCCACAACTCTACTCTTGTGCTGGGGCAGTTCCTCTGGTAACATTATATGTATGTA
The DNA here is from genome assembly GCA_026745465.1 of Lota lota. NCBI lineage: Eukaryota > Metazoa > Chordata > Actinopteri > Gadiformes > Lotidae > Lota > Lota lota. The sequence continues at coordinate 272,710 of JACYXH010000001.1, read as the reverse complement.
TTACAGTGCCTCTTTCGAGGAGCGCGTTAGGACTGACTGTGTTGGGACTGACTGTGTTAGAACTGACTGTGTTAGGACTGACTGTTAGGACTGACTGTTGTTACTGACTGTTAGGACTGACTGTTAGGACTGACTGTTAGGACTGACTGTTGTTACTGACTGTGTTAGGACTGACTGTGTTGGGACTGACTGTGTTGGGACTGACTGTTAGGACTGACTGTGTTGGGACTGACTGTTAAGACTGACTGTTGTTACTGACTGTGTTGGTACTGACTGTTGTTACTGACTGTGTTGGGACTGACTGTTGTTACTGACTGTGTTTGTACTGACTGTGTTGGGACTGACTGTGTTGGTACTGACTGTGTTGGGACTGACTGTTGTTACTGACTGTGTTGGGACTGACTGTTGTTACTGACTGTGTTTGTACTGACTGTGTTAGGACTGACTGTGTTAGGACTGACTGTGTTGGGACTGACTGTGTTTGTACTGACTGTGTTGGGACTGACTGTTGTTACTGACTGTGTTGGGACTGACTGTGTTGGGACTGACTGTTGTTACTGACTGTGTTGGGACTGACTGTGTTGGGACTGACTGTTGTTACTGACTGTGTTGGGACTGACTGTGTTGGGAATGACTGTCACAGTACAGTGGAAAGAGAGATCGCAAGCCGCTTGGGAGAATGGGCTTTATCGTCTAGCAGAGCATAAACCTCTCTCTCGACTGACCATCCAGCGTGGCTTGCAGCTAAAACGAAACACGGCTTGCTTGAATGAACGAGAAATGAATATATGACTTTACCCCCCACGCAGCCGACGGAAGACGATACCGGCTCCTGGACCGGCGTCGATCGCCCACAACATCAGCAACAGGAGTGCCGGTTTGGTCGTCCAGGGACAACTGCCGCTAGCTGGTGTTAGCTGCAGCCAGCTTCGTTTGGTCAAAGGGCTTTTCTAAAAGGTCCTTAAATGTTCTCTGCTATTGTCCGGTTGTAGATTGCTGTGATGCCTTAGGAAACACTGATGTCAGACAGGAAAATGATGTTACGTCCATGTTTTTTTATGTTATGATAAGACATGCATCAAATCACACAAATGTTCCATAATTCATCCATCAAATATATGTTTGGTTCTTGTGGAACATTTGGAATATTTTCTAGATTGAACTTCTTACTTAATGATTCCTTTATTTAAAGGGCGATGGTAGGTTGATCATCAGTCCTTCCACTGAGGTCTGCGCCATCGTGGGGAGATTAGCGGCAGGAGGAGGAGCCAAATGAGCAGCCAAATCAGCGGCGACGTCCGGGAGGAACCTGACGCAGTTCCTCTTGCCCAGGCGCACCACATTGAAGTAGCGGTCGATGGACAGCGTGGTGAGGAAGGCGATGCTCGCCCCGCGGTTGAGGAAGAGCATGAAGAGCATGGCCTTGCAGTGGGTCTTGTCCTTGCTGCGCCAGAGGCCGTTCTGGTAGTTATAGGCCTTGGCTGGCAGGCACACCATTAGCAGGAAGTCAGCCACCACAATGTTGAAGAGGAACACGCTGCTGGTCTTCCAGAACTTGAACCTTGATAAGGGTTGTACAGAATTGTATTAGAAGCGGTGCTTCTCAACCTTTTCCTGGGGCGATCCCCCAAAAATGTGCATTGGAACTCGCGACAAAACGACATTCAAAGTATATTTGTAACCTTGCTAGAGCTGAGACAGCAACTTGCAGGCCTTATTTTGACTGTTATGTTTTCTGGTGATTTTGTGATAGAGTAGATGTGTCTTGTATTATTTGTGTGTGTGCTCTTTTAATAATGTGTGTGTGGAACATGGTTTCATATATGTGTGAGTGGTTGTGCTATAGTATTTTCATTGATGAATTAATGATTTAATGATGATAATGATGATGAAGAACAGGTTAACTAGATTAGTGTGGTCAGAGAGATGCGCCTGTTACCTGAAAAGGAAGATGTATAGGACTGAGACGTTGAGCGGCAGACCAAACACAAACTCTCCAATCATAAGCCAGGACAGGACGTGGTACGTGACAGGGTTGGTGGTGTTGCAGTGGTCCGGAGGCAAGGACAGGACGTGGTACGTGACAGGGTTGGTGATGTTGCAGTGGTCCGGAGGCAAGGACAGGACGTGGTACGTGACAGGGTTGGTGGTGTTGCAGTGGTCCGGAGGCAAGGACAGGACGTGGTACGAGACAGGGTTGGTGGTGTTGCAGTGGTCCGGAGGCAGAAATCCGCTGAGGCTAGAGTTGGTCATTTCAAAATACGGCTTCAACCAATCCTGAAAGAAGTCCTGAAAAACGAACTATGGTCTGTCCCCCAACCAACACCAGAGCATAGGCTTCCCACTGGCAGGGTCAAACACATCCCAAAGAAACATCCAGAAACCTCCTCAAATCATTCTTAAACAATGTAGCGTCCCACTGATGGATCTCCACTCCTCTCTCCTAGTGTTCTCTCACACTCAGTGGTGTGGCTGCTAGTTCAGAGATGGATCTCCACTCCTCTCTCTCCTAGTGTTCTCTCACTCTCAGTGGTGTGGCTGCTAGTTCAGAGATGGATCTCCACTCCTCTCTCTCCTAGTGTTCTCTCACACTCAGTGGTGTGGCTGCTAGTTCAGATGGGAAGATATTATAAATTGCCTAGAGGTGTGTTTTAGAAGAGGAAGGCTGATCCGTGTACGAAGCAGCTAAACATGAAGAATGTTTGTCTCAGGTTTCCATCTACAGACGTAGAGAAAAAAACATCAGCACTCAGGATGCTATATGCCCGAAGATGATGTAGACAACACCTAGGGGACTGGATTATCAGGAAAACAGAAATGACGACAGCGTAGATTAGGATCAAAACAGTGAAGTTAAAACAAATAACAGCATAGTGGGCTGACGGTATTCTGAAGAAGTTTGAATATTAATAACACCAAACTATCAACCTGGAAAAAAGTACAGTGTCTACAAGAAACCATAGTGCTTGGGCAGGTCTTAGAGTAGATTACAATGTAGACAGGTCCCAAAAATGAGTCTATCCCTTATTCCCGGTCAAGGTCATAGGGATGAACAACCAAACCTGAAAATAAATACAAAACACATGGTATAAACGTATTATTATTATTGATAATTATTATCTTGAAAAAAAAAAAAAAGGCATTTACCTTTTTTATGAATCCTCTCCACATGGACTTTCACATTGACCTTCAGTTTCCCATAACTGTAGAGCACAACACTGAGACTAGCTTGATGTGTAACTCGTCATGTGTAACCTGGCTCACACATATTGTGTAACTTTCCAAAACAAAGGATGTGGGGGTTGGGTGCTACTTAACACTGTATATGTAAATAATATGTTAGTGTCACAACCCAAGATAACTTTTTAAATCAGTAATCATTGACATTGGTAGAGCGGTAGGTTTGGTTGTGAACTAAAGTTTAAAAAATATATGTGCAGGGATATTCACACACAAGAACGACTGTGTTTGGTTTTGCATGCTCAAATCTGTGGATCAAAGCAAGAAGTTTCCATCGTGTAGATAACCACATTTCATCTGCATCCCGGCTTCAACATATTCAACCAAACACCAGGCTGTGATCATTATTGTGATCGTGACCAGGCTGTGATCGTATGCTGGGTAGCTAATCACTAATTTTTTTACATATTGATCAAATTATTCTCAAATCGGGGCTAGGCCATCACTTTTGGTAAATGTGATTGAGGTATATGTAATCCCCTTCATACTCACTGATCCAACAGTAGAGGTAATGCAATACATGGTGTCTACACACTCAACAGGTTACTGTTACCACGACTTGACTGTTGCACACATTTATGCTTCTTGAGCTTAGAGGCCCTTCACATCGTCACGTGACAACAGTAACCACAAGCAGACATGTAACACTGTCTCTAAACTCTGCATAAATGCGCATTTTAACAACGGGTTGTTCTTCTGTCATTTGTACCTGGTAAACATATGGTAAATTATAATATATCATTGTGTACTTTGAACTGGTAAATAAGTAGATACAGAGAAACTACAGCTGAAATATTAAGAAAAACCTCCACTTTTACCCATCAACTCAACTGCCGTGTAGTTGTGACCATTTAAAGATGGTTATAACTCAGATATGATTGTGTACGTCCTAGGAAAGTAGTGAACCAATCCTCCGATTTTTCATGAATACTTCATGGCTTGCCCCATTTATAAAGGGTTTATTCGATTTACCCTAGAATTGTCGCACTGGTCGCAGGACAGCTGTGGACGACATCAAGTCAGGACATATTCGCACTACTGATGGCCAATTCATGAACGATTCGTTCTTTTTTAACTAATCTTTTGTGCGATCCGGTACGTACGATTCGTATATGCGAGTGGATCGTTCATTTCGTTCTTTCGTTTTTGGTTTTGCACATGCTCATCACTTTATAGGGACTCACAAAGATTTCCAAAGAGTCTGACCAAATCTATCCAGACGGAAGTCATAGGTTCTTAAGGCAAAGTTATTCACCATGAGGAGACACATATGTGGCAAGTTTCATGACTGTAAGTCAAAGGGGGCAGGAGATATGCTTGTTTTTGGACGATTGCTATAGCACTACCATTGGCTCAATCAGCGTAATTGTAATCTGTGGCCATCTTTAGGCACCCTCTACAGCTGTGGAAAGTTTCATTAAAAGCAACACAGCGGTTTAGGCTGTATGTGTTTTTGGAAGAATAATTAAAAAAGTGTTACAATAGGTTGCCTTTCACTTTGTGCTTGGCCCCCTAATAAAACTAACAGTCAAAGTATGAAAAGTAACAATCATTAATTACTTACAGATTTTTATACATGTATTTGTATAGTTTAAATTCACAGCAGAATAATAATGTAAACATAACAGGTCACATACAATGAAACATCAAGAGAAATATTCAACAAATTATACAAAAATAAAGAATGAAACTATAAAATGTTAAATTACAAAACAATGCATGGAGATCTGCCCATTCACGTAAATTAGTTTGTTAAGTCCTGGTAAATTATCAAGTTGGTTGACCAAATCATCTCTGTGTGTTATAAAAGTATCAAGTTGATCTGTCCTAATCGGGTAATGCCGTCATCATCCCATGCTCGCAGACCAAAACACTGCTTTCATCTTTGACTCATTGTTTCAACATTTTCAATACATTCCTCATTTCCTGTAAAACATTATTACCCTGTAGAGTGAGTCAGGTCGGGTATTTCCAGTGAAGACAGCCAATGTGGTGGACCATTTAAAACCTACACTAGAAGGTAGAATGTTTTATCAGTAGTAGCCATCCTGATACAATGACATCATCATGACCAGCCAGGGAGGCTCTTCCTGACTGAACAGCAGCTAGTGTACTAACTTACTCATCGCATTCACTGTGACAGAAAGAATACTTACTAACTTAATCGCATTTACTGTTACAGAAACCAGTTAGCTTGTTCTGCAATGGGCTGTATAGAAATGAGGTCTTTAGAGTTTCGTATCTACTATGAACAGATGTTCATAGTTGAGGTTTCCTTAAGCCAAGAATCGACCATGTGTAGAAATATATGTATACCTTTTACCTATAAAAGTATAAATATATTATTAGTGTAAAAAAAACAACAGTAGCTTTGAAGTCATAGTAACCCTATCTGGCAACATAAGTTGGTTATTGGTTAAATCCCCCAGTAACTGTGCCGTTGTGACTGTCTCACTATGTTATCATTCAGTCCACAAAGCACCTCAGTTAAAACTATTAACATCCAAGAAAAAGTCATACATAGTGTGCTATTTTCTGTAACATGTAGCCGAACCCATTGTATAATCATTTACACAAAGCGGCTCTTTTCCCACATAAAACTGTCATTCCTTTGCATATATTATTTTTGGTTGATTTTGTTTATAACAAGAATGCATCTGGCTAACCTTGGCATCAACACACACACTTGCATCTTGTAGAAACAAGTTGCAAGATACATTGTAACGTGAATGTCAGATCACAGCATTGATGCGTTTGGGATTGCATGTGTTGGCCGCAGAATTGCTGCTTTCCTCTGGCACCTTGCCTCCTTTCACCAGGCAGGGGAAATAACTGTTGAGGTACAGGTCCTTGAACTTAGTGCTGCAGAAGCAGTAGACCAGCGGGTCCAGCAGGCAGTCGAGGTAGGACAGAACCATGAGGCCGTCGAACACCTCTGCAGCAATGTTCTCTGAATCCTCTGGCCACTCCTGTACCCTGGCAATGAGCAGAACCATCCTGGCTAAGGTGCAGGGCAAGAAGCAGACGGAGAACACAACCATGACGGACAGGACCAGGAACACCGCTCTTCTAAGCTTGGTCTTGTCCCCCACCGTCTTCTTCCTCAGCCGGTGGACGATGCAAACGGTGCAGTATAACAGGATGACGAAGGGAATGGCGATCTGGGTGAAGAAGACCGTCTCACGTAGGTTGTTCACCACATCCTTATAAAGAGGAAGATGCCTCCATGTTAACTCCATGTGTTACAGTGGCACATGCACAAGACAGCAGTTCAAACTCCCAAAACAGAGCTAACGAAAATGTAAATGAGTTTTTTTATTTGTGTACTGTATGGTTCTAGTGGTAGTGGATGAGGTGTCATACCTCCCACACACACACACACACACACACACACACACACACACACACACACACACACACACACACACACACACACACACACACACACACACACACACACACACACTATGTAAGTGCTTTGAGTGTCTTGAAAGGCACTAAATAACAAGTTATTATTTTCAGCTGTACAATGTAAAGGAATTGACTACTATATATTTAAAGAACAATCGCTTTCTAGGTGTTCGGAAATGTGCTGCCTAGGATCAATAAACTACTCTTATTGTTAACATGAGACACACGATCATTGAATCAAATTTTGGGTCACACTGCACCAATCATGTAGGAAAAGGGTGCAAACTGTACTTTGACGAAGGTGGCCTTCTTGTGGCTGTTGCAGCATTCAAAGGTCTTCAGCATAGTGGGAATGGTGAGGGGCAGCAGAAGCAACCAGATGATGATGGAGATGTGAGGAGACTTCTTGAGGAGGTTCTTCTTGCCTGGGGACACCACTTTGAAGTAGCGGTCGATGGAGATGACAGTGAGGAAGGCGATGCTAGCGCCGCGGTTCAGGAACATTATGAAGAGCATGGCCTTACAGACTTCGTCCTGATCACTTCTCCTCTCCCCACTCACAAAGTTGTGTGCCGTGAAGGGCAGGCAGAAGAGCAGCAGGATGTCGCCAGAACCAGGTTGAAGAGGAAGATGTTGTTGCTGTTTGACTTCCAAAATTTCAGCTTGAAGATGAATAGATGGAGAACCGACGCATTCAGAGGCAGAGCCAATATAAAAATGATGATCATAAAAGCTGCATAGACTCTATACAGCGCAATGTTGGTGACTATACAGTCCACAGCTGGTGTTTGAGTAGTGACAGCCATCGTCGTGTTCTGCACAGAATATACAGAAAACATTATTTACTATTCACTGAATGCTGAATGCTAGGCGCTCGACAAATGAAATGCCACAATGCCTTCCAAATATCAGCAAAGTAACTTCACCAAAAGGCAATGAACCGTTGCAACAACCTCCACAAGCTGCCACAAGACTTATCCTGAACTGAAGAAATTCCTCCAAAACAAGTTTTACAAACTCCAATCATCCAAGTTCTTATTTCTCCTTGGTTATTCAGGGCAGCTTCAGCAGCAAAAACACTCCTGTTCATTAGTGTTCTTGTTTTTTCTTTTGTTCTTTTTCTTTTACAAACATAGAAAGAATGTCCAAGGTATGGAATCAGTTCACAAAGTCCTCAACAGAGTAGAACACGTAGCAAGACATACATCTGCTCTGTGCGTTCTACTGTTCCAACTTGTTTTCTAAGCTCCTCCCTACAGCAGAGAGAGGTGAGTCACCAGCTGCATGTCCACAGTCACACTTTCTTGTTTTTTCATGTTTTTAATTTATTCTTAAAAACCTTTTCCCAGGAGGTACAGCCTGGCACATCGCCAGACCAGTGCTTCACAAACAATCTCAAAGTATGCTAAACATGTCCTCCATGATTGAGGTAGTTTTGTGATTTGATTCTCCACAGAGGATGTTGAAGTACCGGGAATTGGTTGAAGATTTATGCACTGGAGCATGAGTTATCTTATATGTGAGGAGGATGTAGCATCCTGAGGGAGAGACTTTTTAAATATGAAAATATACAGTGTTTTGACTTGCGTGTCATTCTGCAATGTTAATGGCCAGTCCAGACTTGTCCCGATCTCCTGAGTCCCTCTTACACCTGGGGAATACTTCTGAAGGACTGAAAACAGAAGCTTCTTATTTTTCTGCCTGAAAATGACATTTTAGTTCTGTAGACACATCCTCTCAATTGATTCTGTTGAAAGCAATGTTGTTGTTTTTTTTGGGATTGTCAAAGAACTTCACTTTTATTTAGGCTTAAAAACCTCTTATTAAGTATGATGTTGTTTTCATTAATGTTCTGCAAATTCATCTTTTGTTTTGGGGGTTGAAAATCTAAAGAAACAGCACATGGTGAAAATATAATAAAGCATTTATTCTTGTGCATCTGATTTATGGAGTGGTCTAGCTATAGACATGTGTTGGCGAGGTTTTGATTGATGCTTTAGAACTTTAGAAAGAGTCATGGTGTTCTAGAATTCCTTTTAAAACTGTTTGAAAACGGTATCAGACTACTTCGTCCTTTGTATCTTTTCTTTTTCAAAATGAGTATTTAGTATCTCTGTGATTGTATGCAGACCCTTGGTTCAACGCAGAACATATTTAAACATATTGGTATTTGATTTGGGCTTATTATTAAGAATATGAAATACAATCATTCAGAAATCATTCGGTTTTGGGGTGGGACTTTGTGAAGGATTTGAGTCTGTAACTGTCAGAGCCATACAAATACAATATGTAAAATGACATGACTTGCATGTTATATGACCTTTCTTCTGGCTCCTTTTAGAATCTCTGCCTTGAGTAAGATGAGATATTTCATCACAAAAACCTTTATTCCTTTCCTCTTTTATGACAATGACAAACCTCCCCTCCCTTTCCTGCACCGCCCTAATACAGAGAATATCCGTCCAGACGTCCGTCTGTCCACGTCTGGTCTGACGCACGGACAGCAGGGAACAGCGTGGACAATCTCTCTTTTTGTATGTTAATAAATACAAATTGTATGCAAACATTTGTATTTTGACACTATTTCAGAACGTATTACAAAGTTGTGACGTTGTAGACAAAAAAAAAAGCTATGTAAAATTGTCCAACAAATACATAAATACATATTGTAATTGTAATAAGTGGATAAATAAAGGAACGTTATCTTGTGGTTTACATTTCTCCATGGCATAATGTAGGCCTTTCTGGCCCTTCTCTCTCCAAGAGCTTCCCCAAACTCCAAGTTCTTGGGGAATAGAGTTCACACTGACAGGATTGTTTTCCCTGCTAAGTGTGGTAGCAACAGCAACCTATCATGATCTGACTTTGTCTTATTTGCTGTTTAGTGTTTGTTCTCCCCCTGTCCACCGGATGGCCTTAGACTTCTCCAATCACTTCAGTCCCCTCACCTGTGCGTCTTTGTCACAATCTTACCGCCTGCCCCTGATTCGCTGATCAGTCTCTCCCCAATTATACATGTTCACTTCCTTTGTTCCCTTGTTGGTTCGTTGTCGTTTGTCATGTCCCTTATTCCGTGGGGTTCCCAAATTGTAGTGTTTTTTTCTGCCTGTTCACGGAACAGAGATATTGAGTTGCTTTATTAAAGACCTTTTGTTTTGTTACGTCCTGAGTCATCTGCGTTTTGGATCCTATCCCTCCTTGTTCCTGCTGCCTCGCCAGCACCCGACCCTGACACAGCTATGGGCGGCGGGCCGGAACGATGGGTGAATGAACCCTTACTGTTCAAACACCCAGGCATTATCCAGGCAGCAGCATGGATATTAAGGATACCTCAGAAGACCATTGGACTTGGAGTCCCAAAACCCACCACCTAGAGCTGTGAAAAGACCACTATGCCAGCAGTGCTTCCAGCCAGGCGGACGTAGAAGTCCCGGTGTTCTCTAGGCGGTGCGGGCCGGGCCGAGGCCATAAGCCTGACCCCAGATCTGACCTCCATCCAACAAGAGATCTTCTAGACTCTTCATCATCCTCATCCTCCATCTCCTCACCCTCCAGCGGCAATGGTGAAGAATAATTATTAGAACTATTATACAATAGCTAGTAGACGCAATGGTCATCTTCAGGACATGTAGCTGAGGTCTTTGGATGTCGCTATCAATGTAACAGTAAAAATGTTTCCTGAATCCAATGATTTAGACCAGAGGTTTTCAAAGTGTGAGGCGCGCCTCCCAAGAGGGGCACCAAAGAGATTCAGGGGAGGCGGAAGAGAAAGGCAGAGTTTTAATAGAAATGTTACTGAAAATGATCTATGCTCTATAAAGGAAACTATTAAATCAAAATAAATATTATAATGGATGAATTGCATTTCAATAACAGGATTTATTAAGAAAAACTGAAATTTGATAATATCAAACGATTACGTATCCCCCTCCTGTACAGCGAAATGAAATCGTCTGCTGTCAAAACATCTGGCTATCCAGCTAGCCATTATTGCTAACGTTCTCAAACTGTAGGCTACAACATGGATGCATTTTTAGTTCCCGTAGTGAGAAAAGCAACAGAGTCTTGTGCCAAGCACAAAACGGAGGAAATATGACAGCAAGTATTTAAAGATGGGGTTTTCATGGATTGGGCCGATGTTCCACGGCCACAGTGGGTCGTTTGCAAAGAGGTGCTGGCGCACGACAGTATGAGACCCGGCGGCACACTAAGAAGACATCTGGAGACCAAGCACCCAAGTTTGGTGTCTAAGCCAAGGAAGCTAAATGAGTTACGCGCACAGAGAAAATTAGTGGAAACATTTAGCACCGTAAATACTAAGGCGACCGAAGCATCATATCGCGTTGCATTACGCATAGCTAAGGCAGGTAAGCCCCACAACATCGGCGAAAGCTTACTGCTTCCTGCTGGATGTGTGTTCAGTGATGGTGGGAGAAGCTGCTGCTGCAATGTTGAGCGCAATCCCCATGTCTGACAATACCGTCCAATATCTCAGATATTAAAAAATATCTCAGATGTAAAATTGCACAAGTAGGCATACTAGCTTTATTGTATTAATGTGGTGAACTTTGAATGAGAATAATTATTATTTGAGTTTGGTTGAACCTGTTCATATAATTTTTTCGATTTAATAAATTGCTGTATTTTACAAAAGCACTTTTATTGATCTCTAGGCCTAACATTTCCTGGAGTAAGTGTTAAATATGTTAATCCTGTTTACAACTCGTGAAGTTTCGTTCTGGTTTATGAGGCTAGGCATAGCTGTGAATGTGTGAATGAATAGAATCCCCCCTCAAAAGAAAAAACAAAACATTGAAGAATATCTTATACAGAAAACACAAACCAACAGTCACTGGGATAATACTTATATATGCCTCAGTATCAGTCCACGTTCATGCCATTTCCCAATTTGGAGAAATCTGAATGATAGCTGAGATACACCAGTAGGCCTATTACCCAAGATGCTGATACCAACCCAGAGTCAAAGGAGGCTTAGAGTTCCTCAAATTAATTGTTAAATAAGTTGTAGAGGTCGATGTAAGCAAAATTGTGCTTTAGTGTTCAAAATAAACATTTGACAAACCTTTATTGTTGCAACCCTTTATTGAACCAAAAAAAAAGAAAAAGGTGTGTGTGTGTGTGTGTGTGTGTGTGTGTGTGTGGGGGGGGGGGGGGGGGGGGGGGGGGGGGGGCGCGGCTGACTTGGTGCTCTGTGAAGGGAGACCCACTGTCTCACACTTTGAAAACCCCTGATTTAGACCATTGTTTCTCAAACGATGGCACTATGGTGCCACTGGCGTGTGCCCTTTAGTGGTACGCAGAGGAAGCTCCAAAGAAAATTCACGTGGCTGCCACGGGTGAAATAACTGACTCATAATATCAGATAAGAAAGGATGAGAATAAACAGTGTTTTCTTTTTTATCAAACATTCCAAACTATCATCTCAAACATCCTTGCACTCATACACGCGAGTGCAAGGATGTGGCATTCTTTATCTTCACTACACGGAGAAACATTAGACTTGCCCATCTGGGGAAATGTTGACATGATTTCAGTGTGTGTGTCTGTGTGCTTGCATTATATGCAGGTGCTGCTCTAGGTTTTTGATTTTACTTGTCTGTCTTGAAACCCACTATTACTACAACATGATAATAGTATAAAATAAATGCAAATAATTCAGAGAAGTGAGTACCAGAATGACATTACACAACAATAAATCAAAAATGCTCGGTCATCGATGATGCAATGAATGTGTTTTGGTAGAGCACAATCTACGGTGGGGAAATAAAGACTGCGTGACGAGCAGGACGGAGTCAGCGTTGGCCGCAAAGCATCCAGTCCACCGGCCACCAGAGGGGAAGAGGAAGTGTGTGTTGTAAGAAACCAACAGCATCCTTACAAGGAGGCTCAGGTCCGTCCCTTTGTGATAGTTGAGCTGTTTGTGTGTGCGTGTGTCTGTGTGTCTGTGTGTGCGCGTGTGTGTGTGTGTGTGTGCGTGCGTGTGTCTGTGTGTGCGTGTGTCTGTGTATGCGTGTGTTTGTGTGTGCGTGTGTCTGTGTGTCTGTGTGTCTGTGTGTCTGTGCACCAAAGGCACGCTATAGTGCTGAATCCGCTGTTTCAGACAGACAAGCCTGAGCGTCTCTGTGAGCCATGCCACCCAATGACGTAGCAGCTGGTCGAGCTGGCGTCACCGTTACCATGCTAGTACAGTGGAGTTTCCAATAGATTGCTCATAAACCGTTACAATACTAGTACAGTGGAGTTTCTCGATTGCTCATACATCAGAAGACCAGACTGTGTCATGGCGTGACACAGTAGTAATGTCGCAATCGTTGTTTGTGGGAATTAAATGAATGTGCGCTTTGTTTGTGTAATTTTTAAGCCTAAAATAAAACAGAATCAAATCTGCCAGCCAGTCTGTTGCAGAAGTATGATTGAATTAGTTTGAGCATTGGCAGGATTAAGATGAAACACATCTCATATCCTTTCTGGTGCCATACTTCAACGATTTCTTTTCATTCATGCAAACATTCATTCAATTACCTTTTTCAAATGAATGCAGCTAAGGTGCAGCACAGACCACTAAAACCTCAAGAGTCTTAAAGTGCTCACAGTGGCACGGTTCTAATGATCAGATTACTTAAATACCAGCTCTGAAGTTTGCTGGCATAATCAAATTCATCCAGTAATACCTCACTGTACTGAGCATGACACCAACTGATTTTAGTGTATTAAGAATGTGTATGAATTAGTGTGACCTTGTATGAAGCCTATTTGTGTACATGCATGGATGTGAGCAGATTGAGACTGTGTATGTATGAAGAGAGAGAGCACCAGAAAGTGGCGCTGAGCAGACTTGAGAGAACTCTAGGATGGAGAGGGAGGCTCAGCATTAAGCAACAGCACTATCTAGCGGACAATCAGTGCTCTGCACAGAAAGACACTGAAACTATTATAGGGGCAAACATGCCATATGGCTGGACAAACAACATACTCAGATAAAAAACATGGCTAAATTAACAACATGGTCAGATAAACAACATGGCCAGATAAACAACATGGCTAGATACACAACATGGCTAGATAAACAACATGGCCAGATAAACAACATGGCTAGATGAACAACATGGCTAGATAAGCAACATGGCTAGATACACAACATGCTCAGATAAACAACATGGCTAGATTAACAACATGGTCAGATAAAAATGTGACTCAAGTAGGCTTTATTGTCGTGTTTTTTGTTCTGTTTTTTCCCCCGTAAGGTGAACTTCGTTTATCTATAATTTTGCGTCAGGAACGCTAGCTGGATTACGTTAATATCGTTAGAATAGGCATTATATCCCCCTCACGCCACTAAGGATAAGAGCAGCGGCCCGTCCACAACATTGAGTCACGGGAGCCACGCTGGACAGCGTCGGCGTGAAGCCCCGCCTCCACCGATTAGCCCGAGCATCAGCGACGTCATTCCGTCAGCAATGCGGATCACTAAAATGCAACTTCACAAAAAGAGTTCCAGAGGCGGAGAGACCTCCCCCAGCCTGGATGTCCTTGGGCGTTTCTAGCATTGAGTCTCTGCGTATTGCTAGCAAGTAGTTTCACGTGCTCTAAGAAGTGCTCTTCCGGGCATGCAGACGCTTTGCAGTATGGCTTGTTTTGGGTGATAAAAACAAAGTAAAATAGCCTTGGTATCAGAGACGTACGTTATGTTGTCATCAACACAGAGGATATGCAATATGGCGGTGTACTTTTTTCTTCTCTGCCTATGTGCCTCAAGGCGGCCGTTCATAATAACCAGGCTTCTCGACTTCGCAACCTCTGTTCCTACACTGCACAACCTGCTCCCTCTAGATGGCGGCCGAAGCTCCGGCCTACAATTCTGGTTCCTCTTCCTGGCAATGGAAGGGCACCGTGTTCTTCTATGATGAAATCTTTTTCACACTTTTGTCATTATTATCATTATTATTTGTTTTTCAACTTTTCTACAGATGCTGCTCCATCTGTGGGGTTTTTGGGGGTATTTTCAGGTCAAATATACTGTAATGGAGCATAAGCATTCATGACTGGCAGTCTCAACCATATCTCCCTGCATCAATTGCTGCCGTGGTGCAAATGCTCTAGCGTTTCTTCTATGCTGATACTGTAATGAGTGGTGCTGTGTGCCGGGGAGGGAGGTGGAAGAGAGGAGAGTGAGTGTTTGCAAGGGGAATTTATGGAAGCAAGTGACTGCACCTTTGGGTGTGGGGGGGAGCAGGGGGGGAGTGTTGTAGAGTAAGGGAGTAGTCTTGAAAAGTAGGAGGAGGACGAGCATGCGCGAGGGGAGGCTGAGGAGCGGAGTTTGGCGTGAGTGTTACGGGGCGGAAGCCTGGCTGAATGATTAATAGTATTTTGCACTCAATGGCGGAGGGTGGATGCCGTTCGTATGCCATGTAGGGCTGCCGACGGTGAAGCTAGATAGCGGGTAGTAGGGCGAGGTTCCGGTGTTCAGTTGGGCTGAAGTAGTGTTAGCGGGATCCTAGAAGTGCTCTCTCGCCAGTTGACGAGGCTCTTCTGCTGTCCGTGGAGATGCCTCGCTGCGCTGGACCGGCGGTAGGCCCCCGGCAGACTCTGACTTGTATCTGACTTGTATCTGACTTGTATCTGACTTGTATCTGACTTGTATCTGACTTGTATCTGACTTGTATCTGACTTGTATATGACTTGCAGGTATCGGTTCAAGAGGCTCCCCTTCGGGATCATCTCTGCACAGGACGAGTTTCAGAGGAGAGTCGATGAGGCTTACGAGGGGCTTCCGGGCGTCGCCGCTATTGTGGATGACATTTTGGTGTATGGCCGCACCAAAGACGAGCACGATGCCAACATGCGTGGTATGCTGGAGAGAACAAGAGAGAAAGGCGTCGAGCTGAACAAGGAGAAAAGTGCCGTCTGCGTGACAGAGGTGAGCTACTTTGGGCACAGGCTGACACGAGACAGTATCCGGCCCGACCCCAGCAAGATAAAGGCCATAAAAGACATGGCTCCCCCTTTCCAGGTTTGCCCCAAAACTCTCAGAGGCCACAGATCCATTACGACAGCTGCTGAAGGAGGGCAACGAGTTTGTATGGGACTCGAACCTTAACGCTGCATTCACACAGGTAAAAGACCTCCTAACACAGGAGCCTGGCCCCGTCCTCACATACTTTCACCACACCAAAGATGTAAAACTGCAAGTTGATGCATCCAAATGCGGCTTAGGGGCAGTCCTGCTCCAGGGAGAGAAACCAGTTGCATATGCATCCAAGGCACTAAATGAGACTGAACAGAAGTACCCACAAATCGAAAAGGAACTCTATGCAGTGCTCTTTGGATGCAAGAGGTTCCACCAGTACCTGTATGGCCGACAGGTGATTGTCGAATCAGATCACAAACCACTAGAGGCAATCATGCGAAAGCCACTGGCAGCTGCACCACCCAGGTTACAAGGCATGATACTGCAGCTGCAACGGTATGACATCACCATTACACACAAGCCTGGAAAGCAAATCCCAGTTGCAGACACTTTATCCAGAAAGCCAATTGAATGTAATGAACGGTCACTGAGCGAAAGACTCACAAATACACTGAGATCAGCGCTCCGGTGAGCGACAGGAAAATGGCAGAGATCAGAGCTGCAACAGCCGAACAAGACGAACAGCTCTCAGTGCTGACACAGGTTACCTTAGCAGGGTGGCCTGAGTCAAGAAAAAAATGCCCATCTGCTGTCACACATTACTGGAATCATCGGGATGAGATCTCCAAGGTGAACGGCATCCTGCTAAAAGGGGAAAAAATCATTGTACCACACTCACTCAGGGCTGAAATGCTTGCACGCATACATTCAGGACATTTAGGGATGGAAAAGTGTAAACAATGGGCAAGAGATGTGGTATTCTGGCCCGGCATGGGGAAACAAATAGAGGCGCTAGTAGGATCCTGCAACATCTGCCTCGAGCGACGTAACTCCGCCCCAAAGGAACCAATGATCTCACATCCCATCCCCGAAAGGCCTTGGCAGGTAATAGCCACAGACTTTTTCACATGTAATAATACTGACTACACAGTGGCAGTTGACTATTACAGCAGATATTTTGAGGTAGAGAAGACCATCAGCCTCACTTCCACAACCGTCATCCAAAAGCTGAAAGCCATGTTTGCTAGGTTTGGAATCCCTCAGACTGTAATCAGCGATAATGGACCTTGTTACAGTTCGCAGGAGTTCCGAGCATTCACTAATGCATGGGACTTTGAGCACGTCACAAGCAGCCCACTGTACCCACAGATCAACAGATTAGCTGAAAAGACTGTGCAAACAGCCAAAGCCCTCATGGACAAAGCACGTGCACAGGGGACGGATCCTTACCTCAGCTTATTAGAATACAGAAACACCCCGGTTGATGGACTGAAGTCACCAGCGCAGCTGCTGATGAGCAGGCGTCTGCGCTCAATTCACCTGGTCATTGAAAAGCAACTGCAGCCAGAGCTTGCATGTCGCACCACAGTCCACTGCAGGAGAGAACTGTGCCAAAGGCGGCAAAAACAGTACTACGACCGAACAGTCAAAACACTGCCTGCACTACCAGTGGGTGCCACAGTCCGCTACCAGCTCCCAGCAGGGACGTGGAAACCTGGTAGAGGTGGGCTGGAGGTGGGCTGGAGGTGGGCTTTGCTGTTGTCAGCACATTCGTATGACATTAAGTATCGCAAAGCAGACTCTCACGGCAATGCCGATGGTTTATCCAGATTGCCACTCCCTGTCACAAAGCCAGAGTCAACCACTGTGGACTTATTCTACTTCAGGGAGGTAGGAAAAGCATCTGTTTCAGCTGTACAAGTAAAAAAGGAGACCCGCAATGACCCCGAGTTATCTGCGGTCATGGACATCATCATCAAGGGCCAATCTGCTGGTTATAACTCAAACCTGAAACCCTTCCTCGGAAGGAGGTTGGAGCTGTCTGTTTAGTCTGGGTGTTATGCTGTGGGGAAGGAGGGTGATTAGTACACTGTCACTTCGCACACTGGTGTTGCAACAGCTTCATTCAGGACACAGTTGAATAGTACGAATGAAGGAAATAGCGAGAAGCTATTTTTGGTGGCCATGAATGGATAAGCAAATTGAAGAGAGGGTCAAAAGCTGTTTATCTTGCCGCAAAGTCCAAAACAACCCGCCACTAGCTCCTCTTCACCCCTGGGAGTTTCCATAGGAGCCATGGCAGCGTGTGTACATTGATTTCACTGGACCATTTGAGAACAGAATGTTCCTGCTTGCTGTTGATGCACACAGTAAATGGCCTGAGGTGGCTATCATGAGATCAACCACCACAGAGAAGACAATGGAGAAGCTAATGGAGTGCAGCACATTAAGTCAGCTCCCTACCACACCGCAACAAACGGTCATGCTGAGAGATTTGTTCAGACCCTGAAACATGCATTGAAAACATCACAAGGGCAAGAAACACTACATCAGAGACTGTACAACTTTCTGCTAAAATACTGCAGATGCAACCACAAAGACATCTCCTACTAGCCTGATGCTAAAGAGAGACCTGCGCACCACCTTTGACCTCTTGAAACCCTCAGCGGTGAAGGACATTGTTCAACGTCAACAGAAGAAACAGATTATGTGCAGAGGACAACAGGCCAAAGACAGAGTTTTCACCTCAGGGGAATCTGTGTTGGCAAGAAACTATCGCAGAGAACCTAAGTGGGTTTCTGCCACTGTTACTGGACCACTATCCCATACAGTCCAAACTGCTGATAGTGTCTGGAGAAGACACGTTGATCAACTCCTACAGACCCCACCAGTGCCTGCAGAGCTGCCTCTTGGAGATACTACAGATGCACTTGTTAACACACCAGTTCACCTACCCACACAAGTGGGTAGGTGAGACAACATCAGAGACAACAGTTCTCTGATGTTGTCAACAGAGACAACAGTCCCAGTTGTGGATTTGACTGAAAAGGGGACTGAGACACTTTCCTTTGCATCAGTACCGACAACAGGTTCACCATTGGAGAACAATAAGAATAATGTTCCTTCAGATCATCGATATCCTACAAGAGAGTGGCAGCCTCCTGCACGTCTGGATTTATAGGTTAGATGCGAGCCTGACCCAAGTTAATGGGGCAGAATAATCCCTTTGGGCACGGTCAGGTGATCGAGGTAGTCCACCCTCATCCCTAGGTTGGTTTTATTCTAAATTCCTGAGTTGTTTATTCTATAGGACATCCATTGTAAGAGGGGAGGAGATGTGTATTTTGGTCTAGCATGACTCCCGTAGCGAGGGGTGGACCCAAACTGAATTATGGGTAACCTACCCGCCGGTTCTCTGTGTGTTAGTCATGCTGCTATGCATCAGTTGAAGATATAACATCTAGCTCTATAGTTGTATAGCTAACTCTAAGAATCTAGCTCTATGGTTATATAGCTAGCTATACTAGAATGTAGCTCTAATGTTACATATAAACCGTTAATAGTAAGAAGAATCTAGCTCTATAGGTATATGGCTAGCTGTAAAAGAGTCTAACTCTATAGTTATAAAGCTAGCTCTTATAGAGTCTACATCTATAGTCATAGACTTATTCAGTAGTGTCTAGCTCTATAGTTATAAAGCTAGCTCGAATAGAGTCTAGCTCTATAGTTGTATAGCAAGCTCTTAAAGAGTATAACTATATATATTTCTAATATAGTCTAACTAGTTATGAAGCTAGCTCTGAAATAGTCTAGCTCTTTAGGTATATAGTTAGGTCTAATAGAGTCTAGCTCTATGGTTATATAGCTAGCTATAATAGACTGTAGCTCTATTGTTATATAGAAAACTTTTATAGAGTCTAGCTCTATAGTTATATAGCTAGCTGTAAAATAGTCTACCTCTATAGTTATATAGCTAGCTCTAAGAATCTAGCTCTATAGTGCAATAGTTAGCTGTAATAGAGTGTAGCTTTATAGTTATAAAGCTAGCACTAATTAGCACTAGCTAAAATGTTATAGAGCTAAATCGAATAGAGTCTAACTTTATAGTTATGACACTATACACTGTATCTAATAGAGTCTAGCTCTATCGTTATCTGGCTAGCTATAATAGTCTAACTCTATAGTTATAAAGCTAGCTCTAATAGCTCTAATATGTTTTATTTAAAAATCAATCAATATGAATAAACAAACCATATTGTGTTACTTTATGTAGGCCTATTTGTGTAAGCTATTGTTTGTATTGTATTCATAAATGTTCAGTGCCTTGTATTGTAAAAAAAATCTAATTTCATGAGAATCGTCTCAATCTCATATGTTATAAGTCCTTTAAATATAAGGCATATTTTTGGAAACTCTGCTTCCAGTCTCATCAGTTTCATTCTCTAAAAGTATACTCTTGTGGTTAATTGTTTTAACTGTCAAATAGAGAATGGAAGGGCAAGCAGTGTGGTGACTACCCTAGCTGTTCTAGAGGGAAACCATGAACACTGTTGACATAATGTGTGAGCAGGCTTAGTGTACCCTCAGCACTGTGCTTGTTCACACACACACACACACACACACACACACACACACACACACACACACACACACACACACACACACACACACACAAATACACTCACACACCTAATGTGGACGCTCTAGTTAAACATTGGCTCGAAGTTTGCCTTCTGCCTGCTGTTGTTTTTACACTGAAGGCCCTGCAATTGTTGGAAGCATTATTGACTTAGTAATTAAAGAATTTTAACATGGGGATTCTGTAATCATTACATATGCTACCATCTGTCTGGCAGATCACAAGGACAACCCCCCCCCCCCCCCCCCCCCCCCCCCCCCAAAGAGTACATAGTGAGTAAAGCCGGGCTGTAGACCCAGTCAGACGTCGTGATTAAAGCAGGGATATAGACCCAGTCAGACGTCGTGATTAAAGCAGGGATATAGACCCAGTCAGACATCGTGATTAAAGCAGGGATATAGACCCAGTCAGTCATCGTGATTAAAGCAGGGATATAGACCCAGTCAGACATCGTGATTAAAGCAGGGATATAGACCCAGTCAGACATCGTGATTAAAGCAGGGATATAGACCCAGTCAGACATCGTGATTAAAGCAGGGATATAGACCCAGTCAGACATCGTGAATAAAGCAGGGATATAGACCCAGTCAGACATCGTGATTAAAGCAGGGATATAGACCCAGTCAGACATCGTGATTAAAGCAGGGATATAGACCCAGTCAGACATCGTGATTAAAGCAGGGATATAGACCCAGTCAGACGTCGTGATTAAAGCAGGGATATAGACCCAGTCAGACGTCGTGATTAAAGCAGGGATATAGACCCAGTCAGACATTGTGATTAAAGCAGGGATGTGGCCCCAGTCAGACTTAGTGAGTAAAGGATCTATAACCTTTACTCACTAAGTCTGACTGGGGCTATATCCCTGCCCCAGTCAGACACAGTGAGTAATGGATATAGCCCCAGTCAGACACAGTGAGTAATGGATATAGCCCCAGTCAGACTTAGTGAGTAAAGGATATAGCCCCAGTCAGACACAGTGAGTAATGGATATAGCCCCAGTCAGACTTAGTGAGTAAAGCAGGGATGTATAACCCAGTCAGAGATTATTGGTATCAGTTGTAGACCATAATAGGGCATGGGTGAAAGCCCATGCCAAATGTTCCATTTTGAGGGACAACAAAGGTATTCTTGAATCTTGATCTTTGCTACAATCAACACCAGTATAAATTTAACAATCAAAATAATATTTGTATTAACTATTGGTAAATGTATAATGATGACAATATTATTATGATATAATGACACGATATTAGGATACAGTGTGATCTGGACCATTTCCATCAATGACTTCATGTGTTTAGACATATTTCTGCTCATCAATGATTTATTATCCAAAGTGACAAGTGAAAATGGGCAACATGATCCCTTCTATTTACTTTGTTTGTGTGTGTGTGTGTGTGTGTGTGTGTGTGTGTGTGTGTGTGTGTGTGTGTGTGTGTGTGTGTGTGTGTGTGTGTGTGTGTGTGTGCGTGTGTAGTAGGGCCCTATCTCCCTGCTGCATGGCGGGGATATATGACTTCTGGAAATGTTGGTCAACGTGTTATCAAAGGTGCATCTCTGTACCCAGTGGGCCTCATGGGAGCAAATCCTCCCTGTGGAAGAACACCAGCTAACTCTGATCCCCGGTCTTCCTAACTGTAATCTCCCAATTGGAACATTAAAAACATGTTTGTTTTGTTTCATTTCACAAGGAGGCGTTGAATGGGGCCAGATAAGAGAGCGATACTGGGGTCTATTATTGACTGAGAGTCAATCTGCCAGGACAGAAGCACATGAAATGTTCCCTGTTTCAACTGCTCTGAATTTCTCCAGAACTACAAACGAGTGAATGAATGACCAGGCAGCACACAAAAAAACACAATGGATGGAGTGTAATTATTAATGTTGTATATTTTCGGAACGACCTAACCATTGTGCAGATGTCAGGCGACCTGCATCCATCTTGTATTAATGCTGTTGTAAACAATTCCTTATTCAATTAGTCAAGATATAGTAATAATAGAATAACAACATGTACATGTAGTGTAGTTATTTCAGCCATCAAGTAAATATATGAAAAAAGGACATGGTTTCATATCTTACAACAGTAAAATCAATACAATACATAATATTTAAATCCTCAACAGTAAAATAAATAACGAACTAATCATTTGTAACATAAATATCGTACCACATTGGTGGAATTTTTATATAAAATAGGGGAATTAATAATGAGGGTTTGGTATCTAGTATAATTAGGGGATATAAACGTATTCTTAGCTCCAGCCTTAGAAAATATTCTGTGGATCAGAGAATGTACAACGTGTGTACCAACGTCTGTAAATGTGTACCGACCCTTCATGTGTTTTGAAATGGGAGCAAACATGGTTTCTGGAAATATAGAACTCCTCAAGCAGGACATGGTTGTGCTCATGGCAATGCAGCCTGGCCCATGAACACCGTGTTGATGGGAGGCAGCGAGGATGAGAGCAGCTGCTGGTCCTGGGGGGGGAACGGGATGGGGCCTCCTCCATACATGCAGGGCCCGGGCACTGCAGGGTCCGCTGCATAGAGAGAACCCAAAACAGACTGCCGATTTGGGCCCAGACAACCTGAATGATGGAATAAATACACATTTGTAGATCCTGCATGTGATTAGGTGATTGCTATACCATCAATAGAAGTGACTTCAACATCCTCTTGATATGAGACCACAGCTATACCATCAATAGAAGTGACTTCAACGTCCTCTTGATATGAGACAGAAATACCATCAAATAGAAGTGACTTCAACATCCTCTTGATATGAGACGAAAGCTAAAGTATTAATAGAAGTGACTTCAACATCCTCTTGATGTGAGACAGCTATACCATTATTAGAAGTGACTTCAACATCGTCTTGATATGAGACAGCTATACCATCAAAGTGACTTCAACATCCTCTTGATATGAGACAGCTATACCATCAAAGTGACTTCAACATCCTCTTGATATGAGACAGCTATACCATCAAAGTGACTTCAACATCCTCTTGATATGAGACAGGTATACCATCAAAGTGACTTCAACATCCTTATGATATGAGACCACAGCTAAACCATTAATCGAAGGGACTTCAACATCGTCTTGATATGAGACAGCTATACCATCAATAGAAGTGACTTAAACATTGAAGAAGTTAAGATCAATCAAATCAGGGTGCAGTATCCAAGTAGTTTGTCCCAAATAGACCATAGAGCCAAGATGCATAGTTCAATCCTTTATTTGGGGGATAAAAACAGGATGAAGACTAAACATCTTTACTGTCTGATCAACTAACAGTAGAGGTCAAAGCCGTGTGATGGTAATGATCACAGCTATACCATCAATATAAATGACTTCAACGTCTTCTTGATATGAGACAGCTGTACCATCAATATAAGTGACTTCAACGTCCTCTTGATATGAGACATCTATACTATCAACAGAAGTGACTTCAACATCCTTTTGATATGCGACAGCTATAACAAAAATGCACATTAGGTTAGGAGTGATGCAGCTGTTAGCTTTGTTCTGTTTTGTTTGGTTATTTTCTTTAGCAACACTGAAGTCCCAAGACCCGGTTGCATGTCTTTTGGTGTCGTGCTTGTTTTGTTTTATGTTCACCTGTTCACTAATGCCCCAGTAAACCCATTTTCACCATCATTTGTTGTTTCCAGGCCATTATTATTCACCAACAACTTGCTAATGTATTATCCATAACCCAGCCATTTTACATCCGTTACCTCCCCCACTATCCCTAGACAGTGGGGTTGTAACATAGACCATCAATATAAATGAGTTCAACATCCTTTTGATATGGACCACAGCTGTACCATTAATATAAGTGAATTCAACATCCTTTTGATATGTGACAGCTATAACAAAAATAGAAGTGACTTCAACATTGTCTTAATATGAGAAATCTATACAATCAATATAAGTGACTTCAACATCCTCTTGATAAGAGACGAGAGCTATACCATTAATAGAAGTGACTTCAACATCCTCTTGAAATTAGACCACAGCTATATCATCAATATAAGGGACTTCAACATCGTCTGGATATGAGACGAGAGCTATAACATTAAAGTGACTTCAACGTCCTCTTGATATGAGACAGCTATATCAGCAATAGAAGTGACTTCAACAGCCTCTTGATATGAGACAGGTATACCATCAATACAAGTGACTTCAACATCCTCTTGATATGAGACATTAGTTATACCATCATTAGAAGTGGCTTCAACATCGTTTTGATATGATTATACAGCTACACTATCAATAGAAGTGACTTCAACATCCTCTTGATATGAGACAGCTTTAACATCAATAGAAGGGACTTCAACATCCTCTTGATATGAAACTATAGCTAGACCATCAATAGAAGTGACTTCAACATCCTGTTGATATGAAACCATAGCTAGACCACCAATTGAAGTGACTTCAACATCCTCTTGATATGAGACAGCTTTAACATCAATAGAAGTGACTTCAACGTCCTCTTGAATACGGTAGCTTACCCTCCGCATCTTCAACATCCTCATAGTAGAGAGCAGGGCTTTTCCTTCCTGGGTCATCCAGGATGTTGAGCGGGTCGTGGACTTCTGAGAACATCGGGGGGAAGGGTCGGAGGCTGGCCACGCTGCTGATGACGGACACATGCTGGTCCACCGATGACATGATCCGTTGTCCCTGAATGTAGCTGCTGCTGCCATAGTAACCTGCTGGGTGGGGTGGTGGAGTGCTGTTCAGTTGACCCAAGGTGTTTGCTGCTAGTGTGTGCAGAGGGGTCTCATCATCGCCTTTTGGGAGCCATTGCTATTCATTCGTGATACCGCAACAAAATACTGGGTTGTTGCAAAGTGTACGGTTGAGCCCCTAAAAGTGTAGTGTGAGTGGGAGGGGTTTTGGGAG
The DNA here is from genome assembly GCA_026745465.1 of Lota lota. Lineage (NCBI taxonomy): Eukaryota > Metazoa > Chordata > Actinopteri > Gadiformes > Lotidae > Lota > Lota lota. The sequence continues at coordinate 247,574 of JACYXH010000001.1, read as the reverse complement.
TGTCGATAGTAACGGGCTGGTCAGCATTTTTTATGTTTAGAATATATCAGTGATGGGATTTTATTGATGACATTCATGAAATCACTACGATTAGCATTTACTAGAGATCTTTCCAGATCATTTTAAGCTATGAGCTCGTTGAGATGTTACACATTGGGACTTTAACATAAATTACACTGTGTGACCATTTAAGGTTTTAAAAGAGCGGAAGAGAGCAAAATTCTGAAACTGAACAACCAAAATAATTTCCCCTCTCTCTCTGCTCCCTCCATCCCTATGTTTCTCAACCATTGAAAAGTGTTGCATTTACGCTGGATTCCCCGAACCAATAACAAAAGAGATGCCCTGATTGGTCAGAAATGAGCCAGGAGTGGTAAAAAATCTCATACAGAGTCAGACAGATTCAGTCTCACAGAGCATTTCATTCTGTAATAGCTGACAGATGGTGGTGGCATTTCTAACAAATGACACAAAAATAATAGGTCTTAAATGTTACCTATAATATATATAAATTACTTATTATATTATCAAGGTGTGCATAAAGCATCAGAAAACTCCATTGCTATCTCACGTAATTTCAGTCTATCGATCTCCTTCTATTCCTTCAAGCCCAGTGGAGTCTATTTTCCCTTCTGGCTAGTAGCCAAGCGTGTGGCCAAGTATACTCACTTGGCCAGGGCAGTGACCAATTACCGTACACCCACATTACGGCAATGGAGCAGCTGAATCAAGCTACGGCGATTTGAACTTTGAGGAAGTACAAACTATAGAAACGAAGGGATTGGGGGGGGGGGGGGGGGTCCGACTGTGGTAAGGGGGGCGTGGCTTAGCGCCGGCTGCAGACAGAAGGGGCGGAGCGGCTCAATTGGGGTCACAGACGCAGCTGTAGGGGATGAGTGCAATTAAGTAATTTACTATACAAGGCTAACATGTGTTGTGCTCTCCCCACAGTGAGGTCGGGTCCAGCCAAGGCGGGCGGAGGTTTTGGTGCTGTATTGGTTTGAAACGTGCGCGTCCAGGAAGGACGGTGAATCTTGGTTTTTGTTAGAAAGGAAAATAAAAAGGACATTTCTTGTGTGGTTTTCACCCTGGTCAGTAGCTGCACGTCTGCTACACCGACCAAGCAAAACAAATTGAAAAACCTAAATTAACAAAATCAATATATTAACAAGAACAAAAGCAGCAACATGAGGTGCTAATGTTGCTAACCGGCACCAACCTGAATAGTCCTGCCCCTGAACCTGGCTAGTTTCAGGGTTGAGACCAGCATCCCCTACGTATCCGTACTCCCCCGAGGGCCCCGCAGGGGCCATCGGCTGACCGGCCGGGGTCCGGGTATCTAACCCCCGGTCCAGACCGACCTGAGCCACATCCGAGGAGCAAGAGGAGCTGTAAGACACCACGCAGCTGGCGGGAGGAGGTTGACTGTGGCCAGTCGGATTGTGCTGGTGGCCCTGGTAGGGCTGGTAGCGAGAGGGAAGGTGATAGGTCAGGGACGAGGTCCCGGACAGAGCAGACGACTGCATCTGCCCATGAGGCCTGCACACAAGATAGAGAGAAAAATAATTGAGGACAATGCCTGGCTCCGGGACCTATCTGAACCTGAACTCTGGTCGCAGTGTAATGACACTGGATGACAATGAAAAATATGAGTTGTCACAAAATGACAACGTCATAATGTGTAGCAGAATACATATGGACAGGATAGTCTAGAGGTTAGCGTGTTCGACTCCCAAGCCCAAAGGTTCTGGGTTCGACCCTCAAGAGCCACTGGCTGCTCCTTAATAACACGTATCTGAATTCACTGACGAAAGGTTGCCTATGGTTGGACGGTTGATGGAGCAACATAGACTGAAGCCATTGCACAATACTAAAGTATGCTGAGTGACAAGTTGAATCCCACCTGAGTGTGTGCTGGTAGCTGGCTGAGCTGGAAGACGTGTGGAAGAACCCTGAGCTGGTGGGAGGCATGGAGTGGTATGGGGCCTCCGGATAAGAGGAGGAGCAGGGGTTAGGCTGGCCAACCACGCTCATGGCGAGGGAGGAGGAGGAGAGGTAGGAAGAGGAAGACGGGCAGGTAACAGAGGTGGAAGATGAGGAGGAGGAAGACGAGGCAGCGGTTAAAGGACTCCCGGTTGCCATGGGCCCCTGGTTGATGACCGAGCCACGGTTGGCTAGCGTGGCGGGGGAGATGGGAGGGGTCATCAAGGTAGCCTGGCAGTAGTCAAGCTGGCTGGATCCTGCAGGTGTGTGCGTTCAGGGTTGTTGTGGTTGGATGTGTGGTGCGTCGGGAGTTTGTTGTAGCGAGAGAGAGTTAATACAATGATTTGCATTCCAACGAAGCAAATATGAGCGATGTATAGCCATGCAAAGTGCATTGGTTGTTACTTTGATGCGAAATCTACAACTGTATTCACACACATTCAGAAAGAAGCAATTAGCACATGACCTGATTGATGGTTTGAATAAAAATGTGTTTTTGTTTTACCTAAAACTGAGAAGCCAGCGTTTTCTGTGCTCTGATAGACAGCAAGGCTGGCTTCAAGGCACTGTTGCTGATTGGCTGATAAAGACATATAGGCATGTTCTGCCAGACCCTCATTCTTCACCAATTGGTCAGCGGCACTGCTGGCCTTGTTGCGGTTGGCTAGGAAGCAGGAACTAGGCGAGGCCATGAATGCAGCTCTGCTGGCGTCTGAGGGGTAAAATAATATTTAATATAAAAGTTATAACCAACGGCTCTGACGGACAGCACTCGCATCAAAGCCTCTAAAAAACATAGAATGACAGGTGACAGGAGCTGCAGTAAATATATTAGACATGTGTAAATGAGCAGATACAGACATAGACCAGTGTTTGAATATACCATACCTGCGTTTCTCATGTATCTATCCAATAGATTTTGTAGGTCCTGCTCCTTGTCATTGTTAAACTGTGTCTCCAGTGCCAACAGAATGTATTCATCCAGCAGCATTCTGATCAGATGAAATGAACCTGGGAAAAGTATAAAGTAAAAAGTATACTCGATTTTTTAAAAAGGACGGATGGAAATAGAAATACTTCGAAAGCGCTAAAATACATAAAATCCTCTTCTCTTGGGAGTATACTTTATATTCACAGCTTATTTTTGTATTGCCTGTAGGTAATCCTGTCATATACAAACATAAAATGCTTGAATATATTAAGAATAGACATATTACTTATATTATGGAGAAACTAAAGCAAACTACTCAAGACAAGCAACATGGTATTTAAAAAATACCAGCGACTTTCGTGACAAAACAAGACAATGGGTTTGATTGGTTTGTTGATTGTTTATCAAGCAAACCCTATTGTTTACAGTTGAGTAACTACAGTTACCCACATTATTCAAGTAAATTGCTGCACTAATTAAATATTGATATTTCTGAGTCTTCTTTTTTGAGAAAAGAAAAATGTTGTGCAATGAAAATAAAATTCAAATTTTTGAAGATTATGCAATGTTAAAAAATACATTAATCCTTCTGCTAAAATAAAAGAGCAGAAAAGTACGGTGGCCCTGAAGAGCAAAACACAACAGCAAATCAGAAAACACAACAGCAAATCGCAAAGTGGCCCTGAAGTGCAAAACACAACAGCAAATCACAAAACACAACAGCAAATCACAAAACACAACAGCAAATCGCAAAACACAACAGCATTAGAGAGACTCAAACCGGAAAAGGTAGGTACATTTTTTTTTAAGAGGTAGGAACATATTGGACAAGGATGCGTCCTGATTGACTGAACTGTCTGTCAGTCTGCAACTAACAGATGTAGTTGCTTTCGCAGTGTTTTCACTCAGAAAAAGTAGTCTAGCATAGAGTGTCTATGGTCTAGTTAGTTTTGAAGTTAGGAGCTGGAACAAAACGAACAATATGTAAGTTAAGTTAAGTTTAATGCTAGAAAATTTAGCTGCGAACCAGAATCTAACTTCAGTGTCATCTCTATCTACAGTATGGAACCAAACATTGATTTGAGGAGTGAGGTAATTAAAGATTATTTCGATCAAGGCTATACATACGCAGTAATACTTGATATGCTGTAAACTTTGCACAATATTAAGATGAGTTTGCGCACACTGAAAGCACCGCGAAAGCAACTACATCTGTTAGTTGCAGACGGACAGACAGTACATCCAATCAGGACGAGGCATCATTGTCCAATACGTACCTACTTCTTAAAAAAATATATAATGTACCTACCTTTTCCGGTTTGAGTCTCTCTAATGCTGTTGTGTTTTGTGATTTGCTGTTGTGTTTTGCACTTCAGGGCCACCTTAGAAAAGAGCAGAAGAAACAAAAAAGTCCCCTCCCTCCCTCCCTCCCTCCCTCCCTCCCTATGTTTTTACACCATTGAGAAGTGTTGGATTTCACACGCCTGTAATTGACAGGCAAGAAGGATACCCTGAACCATTCACTAAAGGGATGCCCTGATGGGTCAGAAATGAGCCGGGAGCGGTCTCAAATCTTAAGTCTCCTACAGAGGCAGCCAACCAGAACAGTTATTATCACAGAGAATTTCACTTACGTATGGCTAGGGCATTTCCAAATTACACTCAAATAATAGCTCTTAAATCTTACCTACAGCACATTTGACTGTAAAGTTAAATGGAGTCATACTATACTTATCATGGTGTTCTGTAGACAAAGCCCTTGCTACGTTGGACTGCATTAAAGCCCTATTAATAATAAGAATGTATGTCTGACGAGTTCATGCAAAACAATATATTTTACAGGGTCTAGTTTGAGATGTGTATTTAAAACTTGGAGGAGACTGTGAGCCTATGTGGCCCGTCCGGGCATCTGTCTGTCAGTTCCTCTGTCTGTCAGCTGTTTGCACCATACTATGTCTACGCTCAGATGTGCGCATATATCGGTCAGCTGTCTGCACAAGTACTTTCCTCATCATGCTCAAATGTGCGCACATGGGGGGAAACCAGTCTTCAAACAGAAAGCATGTTACCTGATAAAAGGACTGTTAAGGCAAAGCAGGGCTGGCCATTATTAGTATAGGTTTATTATGGCCCCATTGTAGCAATCTGCTCCGAAAGCAATGTAAACAAATGATCTGACTAGAGCTTGAGTGTGTGTTAGGACTAAGTCTTGTAGCCTTTTAAGGAAGCCATACATGTATGTTTCTACAGGAGCATGCTGAAGGGCCATGAGTCGTACCAAAGCTACAGGCGTTGTTGAGAGTGAGGCTGTGCATCACCCTGGCTCCCAGGAAGCTCCAGCGCAGCAGGAAGTCCTGTGCTCGTCTCTTGACTGACCGACTGCTCTGCTGACCCGGCTGATGTCACAAAGACAAGAGACAGAGAAGATATTGGGAGAATCATTATTTGTCTCTCAAATATTACAGATTCTAATTCTGATTTTGTTTGAATGGACATTTTTCCCTTAGTAAAAAATGTGTTCCTTGATAGAAAGACTACAAAATGCACAAGTGTCTTGTGCGTTTTTTTTAAATGAAACACTATATACTACATACTCTCTGGCCTGGACAGAGACAGCTTCTGCCAATCAATACCTTGATGACTTTCTGTTCCACAACTGTGTCGAGCCATTCTATGAAAGACTCCACAGTGGCATTGTTCTTAAGCAAGTCTTTGAGCTCCTGGAAGACAGCTATGGAGTCATCTATTTCAATACACAGGGGAGGTGATAGAAAACACTGCATTAGACACTGTAACAAATGTAAAATTGTATTTTTTTGGTGTGTGGTGGAAAATACCCCCTACACTCAAAAACATTGCTTAACCGGTCTATGAACTGGCAAGGCTTTCACTTAACACATTGGTATTTGTGCTGAACAGTCACTAGAACGCTCATTTGCATAGAATATTATATGCAAATGAGCCGAAGGAACTGAACACAAATACAAATTGCAACACAAAAACTTGTGCTCCATTAGAGAATATTACATATTAGCCTGCGCCAACAGCTGGTTGGCTAGGTGTGATCTCTAACCTATAGGTGTGACTCTACAGCTTACACTCTGAGTAGACATCAGCGTCCGAATGCTCTCCTGCAGCAGTGATGCTCAGCAGTGGCTGAACGCTGATGGTGCTGAGCTCCACCTTTTCCATGTCCGTCACCATACTGTTCACCACCGCCTGGTCAAACAGGGCTGGCCGGGCAATCTGGGAATAACAGGAACCAGTGTGGTCAGAAGAGAAAAGAAGAGATAGAGGGATTCATTGGCAAGGAACAAGATGGCACACATTTATTCTACTCATCTGCAGGTTGAGTGGACCAGTAATCTGTGTCCAGAGAATACCAACATATCACCCGATCAGAGACCATGGGCCATATCAAAACAGGGTAGACACAATGGATTAGAGCTGTCTCTCTATGAACTCTCTTTGATGCCTTACTAGAAGTTTAGCTGCAATGCAAACTAGTATCACGGAAATCAATTAAACCCAAGTCGTACGTGTGTTAAATAACGGTCAGAGAAGGGCTGTTCTGCCAATAATGCCTACAAGAACCACTTTGACCAAATGTTGCATGATTTCCAAACCCTCCATTCTGCTGTACCTGCGCTAGGTGCAGAAAAGAACTCTGTCTCTTCAGAGACGAGATGAAGCGGTGTGCAATGGGCAGTTTCTTAGCTGCAAGGCATTCTGGGAGATTCTCCAGAGACGAAGTGAGCCAGTGCTCCCAGTGTTTGGCAAAGTTATGGATGTCTGCCAACAAACTGAGGAGCAAATATGATTTCACATGATGTCATTTCAGCCAACATATCGTATTCTCACTCTCACAGACTATTTACAGCTGCTTCTGCTGAATGCAGTGCAATGATGCATTAGATTGAAGTGACAAACCTTTCAGGCATCTCTTGCATGGTCGCAGGAATGAGCACGTCAGTGAGCACCTGACAAAATATTATGGAATAATGTAATTTCATGGTATGTAATAGCATGTTATTTCATGGTATGTGATAGCATGTAATTTCATGGTATGTGATAGCATGTTATTTCATGGTATGTGATAGCATGTTGTTTCATGTTGAATAATAACATGTCGTTTGATGGACTATAGCAACATGTTATTTCATGTTGTGTAAAACATACTAGTCCATGTTATCTACAAACAGTTTGTTTCACCTTATCAACTAACATTTTGTTTCATGGTTTGCGATTACATGTTGTTTAATGGTATTAACAGATTATTTCATTTTAGGTAATAACATGTTATTTCTTAAGAGCTGCTTTGGAAGCAGAGGCTCAACACTTCCAACCTTCACACTGATAAGAGTCAATGTCAGACAATCTCTCAATGTGATGATGGAGGACAATGGGATGAGAGATGTGCACAAAGATCCTAATTCAGTCATGAGGCACTACTAATTCCTTGTAATGCTTCTATCACTACAAAAGGCTATGCTGTGGGTCTTCTATCAGATCACTACAAAAGGCTATGCTGTGGTTCTTCTATCTGATCACTACAAAAGGTTCTTCTATCTGATCACTACAAAAGGTTCTTCTATCTGATCACTACAAAAGGTTCTTCTATCTGATCACTACAAAAGGTTCTTCTATCTGATCAGTACAAAAGGTTCTTCTATCTGATCAGTACAAAAGGTTCTTCTATCTGATCACTACAAAAGGTTCTTCTATCTGATCACTACAAAAGGTTCTTCTATCTGATCACTACAAAAGGTTCTTCTATCTGATCACTACAAAAGGTTCTTCTATCTGATCACTACAAAAGGCTTTGCTGAGGTTCTCCGTAAGCAAATGCACATCTTGATTATAGGTGAAAAATATTGTGTATTTAATTACAGGGGCTTAATCACTTTTTTATGTTCTGTTAAGTGTTTAACTGTTAAAAATCAGAAAATAACTGTTATAACTGTTAAAAAAGAAGAAAAAAGATAACCTTATAAAGAATGGAGTCGCACACACAGAAGATATCCATGATCACAGAGTTCTCCAGCAGGGGCAATAGGTGGTCCGGCATTCCCTGCCAGAAATGGAGCAGGAAGTTCTGTATCTGTAACACATCAGACGCAGACACAACTTTGACCATGTTGTGGTAGGTCTAACATGGACAGGAGCCATACCTATTAACTGACCATGTTCTGGTGGGTGTAACATGCACAGGAGCCATACCTCCTTAATGCTTCAAAAGTGATTTATCTTCTCAATCTCTCTTAGTACTCAATGATGTTGAAATGCTGTCGCTACGTGGGCTAACTTTAGAGAGAGATCTAACCGGGTGAGCAACACTGACATATAATAGTAGTAGTAAAATTACTACTTCATGTAAAAACGATGTCTTTCGTATATTAGTCTTTACTTTAATAAAAGGGTTACCTCTTCAAAGTTAACATTAATGGCATTGTCCAGGATGCACTGACAATGGGTTTTGTACATCATGATTAGAGTGTCCACCTACAAAAAGGAGGGAACATTTGAGATTTACAAATAGTTGAAAACATACTACTTTAATGGAGAAAGAAATTCCAGGGAGTAATATTTCACAGGTAATCACCGAAGCTGCAGGATAGGAATAATATGAATACCATGTCTACTTTTAATAATCTCTTGCAATCATTATTGTTGAAAGACATGCTTTACAGATTGGGAAGCCGTAGCATATACCTAGCAGACTCTACATGTTTGTTACATGGTTATGAGGAAATGAGCATCCAACCTTTTCTCTGGGGATGTTTCCCTGCAGCAGGAGGTGCTGGGCACTGGGGAAGTCTGGGAGCAACGTTCCTGTTTTAGAACTTAGGGAGTATTTCCTGGTAAAACCACCCTGTCAAACACAACTTGTTTTATGGCCTTCTGCAATCAATGTTTTCCATTTATTAAAAAAAATGATCATGGATTCTTACCTCATTCTTAAGCTTGCTTCCAGAAAATCTATGATTATAAAAGGAAAACAACTACAGATTAAGAAGAAAAAACACTCTAGAATAAAACCACAGAACCAGCAGCACCTCTGGTGAAGTATTTTACAGCTTACTGTATCCATTGCTTCTGCCATTAGATGAAGCTTACAACTTGGTCTTACCTGGTCAACCCCTTCCCTGAGTAGACTGAGTGGTAGTATGCACTACTCTCTTTGATGCCAATGCCATAGTAATGATACCTGCAGAATGGTCAAGTTGAGTGATAACTGTGCTTGATATGAAATTTCACTTTACAAAAAAAGCAAAAACCCTTTACTTCATCACAAAATTCCCATAAAACGAAATGTAAAGGTGTTACATTTTGTGTGCTTACTTTGAGTGTCCTCTAGTGCCAAGACGTCTGGTTGTTAGGAGAGGGAACTTCTGACGTATGGTCTGCAAGGCAGAGAAGCAGAGGTAATTGTGCTGTCAAATAGTATGCCTACAGCAGTCCCAACTCAAACTGCGACCATTGATTGGTTCCGATGTTTATTCCTCTATCGAATACTTTCTGCCATGAACTATTTTGGAGGCAGGGTGCGTACATTGGCGATGGAACCCAGGAGCTTTTGGCTAGAAGTTAAACACTTTAGCCGCTACACTATCCTGCCACTTCCATTACTTTATGAATAATGTCTATAATACATATATATACAGTATATATATATATATATATATATATATATATATATATATATATATATATATATATATATATATATATATATATATATATATATATATATATAGCTATATTGTCTACAGTGTTTCCCCTAGAATTGTTTTCAGGCCTGGTGGTATGCACCGAAAACCCCTAAACGGAGGAGGCGCGCGGGATGCCATGTTGGCGCGGTCGGCTTCGGTCAGATGGCGCAGCAGGCGGTCTGCAATTTATATTTGCGTTCAAATGTTTGTTCACTTGGTATATCAATACTTAAAACAAAGTGACCACAAGGAGAGGGATGACTTAAATAAAGTGCATTTATTGCATACAAATAAATATGAACTTTGCAAAACGTAGCACAGCATGAACAGTAGAGCTGTCAATCTTCCTCTATAATCCCATTCAAATTTAATTCCTTATTATGTTTAATTTTCGAATGATATTCAAATTTGTAATGCTCAATTGAGCCTATTATTAATACTTACTATGTACCTATGCATTGTATACACATGTTTATGCATTGCCAATCCCACTATTAAACGTTCTGTCCACTAGAGGGCATTCTACCAATAAACATTTATTTCATGCCGAGTAAATAATAGGCACAAAAGGATATAATATTAAAGGATATATAAGTAGCCGCGTTGTCCGTGGTGATAGAGAGCACTGATTCACAAAAGGTCCTTTTACATTCAACGCAAATGTTGGTTACGATTTTTCCACACGACAATTAAATAACAAATCGTTGAGTTAAATGGGACTGTCCACATAAAACGAGATTTCCGTTTGGCGATAAGGCGACATTCATTTTATTCGCACCAAGGTCAAATTTTTTTTACGGCTCTCGCGAGCGGATAAATCCGTTCAACCAATCACATTCGGGCTTCCTCGTCACCATGGACACTGTACACGTTGTAGGACAAGGCGGGGGTAACAGACTATTTACGTTTCTCAACACAGTGTTCTCACTGCATCCATGGTGGTCAACTACAATCATAGACCTAGAATTATCACTATCTGTTAAATGTATTGATCATTCATCTCGATGGCGAGATGTTTACTTGCACTGCGGGACGTGAATATAGGTTGCTTTTGATAACCTGAAGGTGTGCGGTTGTAGCGCAACAGTTTCGTTTTGGACACCACCTTCCTGTGAAAAGGGTGACAGCCTATTTTAGTTATTGAACAGGGAAACCAACGTCTCCAAAGCACACCCACTTATCATAATCCCCCTCATCCGCGAACAGCCATTCGCTACACTATTTAACTCTTGGATTCAAAAGTAAAACTCCAGTGTAATTGGATCCTCTAAATACACAGGGCGTTTTGGTTCAGTGCAGCATCAGCTCGTCTTCACTAGGGTGTATAGGTTGTGTGTCCCATCCGTCTGTTCACCGGCGCCATTATCATGGGAATATGCGGCATATTTCCATCGCGGCTGATGTAAATAGTTTTCTACGTGCGTGTAGACTTTATTGTTCATCAGGCGTGACGTGAGATAGAATGACGCGCTAGAGTTTTTTTTTTATCTTGCGCTAGAGTTTTTAATCTCGCGCTAGAGTTTTTAATCTCGCGCTAGAGTTTCTCAGTAATTTAAAGGGACTCTCTTAGCAATGGCACTCGCATCGCGTCAAGATAACGGCACGTTATTTTGATTGCATTGCTTTTTCAAATTATTATTATCATTAATATTTATTGCATTTCTTTTTTGTTTTAATAAAAGAAATTGGCCTGGTGGGGGTAATCGTTGGCCTTTCCAGTTATAGGGAAAACACTGGTCTATAATGGAAGATGCTAATCCAAGGGCATTCAAGATAATTCATTAAATAAAAAATTCTGTAACATAGAAACGCTACAAATGTTTGAACACTTGTAGTTTGCACACACCCACATACACAAACACACACACACACACACACACACACACACACACACACACACATACACACACACACACACACACACAAACACACACATAAAACACACACACATACAAACACACACATATCACACCACACACACAAACACACACATACAAACACACACACACACACACACACACACACACACACACACACACACACACACACACACACACACACACACACACACCTTTCCAAAGGTAGCAGCACATGCTGGGTCAAGCTTCTCCTTCCGGCAAAAGTCCAGGTAATGGGCGTAGAGGATGCAGCGCGGAAGGCACACACCTTCACAGACGATGTAGTTGTCCTCCAGCCTTTTAGGCGCACAACGCAGAGACAAATCAATCGCAATTCAAATATGTCTGCATGTAAATACACAGTGAACCCATACAATTATTATCAGCTATAGCATATTGATTCTGAGGATTCATTCATTACATTAGCCTATGGCATGTATTCCTCAATTGTCATCCCATCAACACAAAAGAATAGGCCTACATTGTTCGTTGTTTCGTTTGTTTAAGTTTGCAAAACTATGATGATGATCTGATTTAAACAAGGAAACATGTTGTTATAACGAGTATGTCGTTCTTATCCTTGATTTTTTTTCTACTGTAATTTTGTGTGCTGCATCATTGTGTTGTTTACCGTCTGAATTAATAATAATTTATAAAGTCATATTACATTGATAAGGCATATCATTGCAATATCACTTGATTTATTATTAACAGGGCCTATATAACAGTATATATGTAAATGTTGAAAATAAATCGAATTAAATTGAAAGTAAATGTTAAATAAGAAGCTTAGTTAATTTGTTGAAATGAATGTTTCCATAGTAAATAGGCTTAAATACAACTGCCCAATCATCCGCAACTGTATCTGCTTCTTAGAGCATACATCTTTTTAATTTTATTTACTGTTTGCAGACAGCTAAAACCGGTTCAAGTGCTCTTCAGTTATACACCTATAGGCCTACCACTGCAGAGTGAGTTGTGTCTGTTTCTTCTTGTCTTTAATGATCTGAGTGATGTTCTTCCTGGGCATGGGGTTCTGGGCGGACAGCTCAGCAGGACACTGTCTGAGCATCAAGTCCGCCTCGGAACACCGGCTGTCGCTGCTCTCCTCCGCCTCTGCCAGGGGAGAAGAAGGGAGAACCCACTGGAGTCACAACACATCCACACAAACCATAAAGAAGATGGCGTATCGTGGTTCAATGGGGGTAGCGGATGTTTCAGAAATGAAAGGTAAGAATGGGACAGAACGGATTTGGTCAGTTAGGTGAATTCTGAGAAGAGAGTTCAAACAAAATCTACAAGACAGGGGCTTCCTCTAACAAATGGATCTAAGCAGCAACTCAAACGTATAGGCCTACCAGAGGGTAAAATAAAAATAAAGAACGTACAAATAAGACCGCAAAACGTGCACGATGCAGACCTCCGTATTGCATTGCAGCCCAGCAATAGGGAACACACTGAATGGAGATGTAATGGCCTCACCTGATTTGATACCAGAGTCCTCTTCTTCGTCATGAGACGTGTTTCCAGGCGCCTGGTCTTGAGGCTCCGAGGCGGGGAGCCCCGGCGCAGCGCAGGACCTCTGAGATGAACGAAGACGTAACGGGCCGTCCTCCATTGGACTTTCTCCACTTCGTTTCAATGGCATGGTGACATTAATGACGTCCCAGCAACAGCGATCGGAAGTAACAAAATGTCACAAATAACGAATACAATAGTGTGAGGATAAAGGGCCACTGTTGTTCATTTAAACACAGAAGTAGACATTCCCAAAGTTGAAATAACATCATTAAAGCTCCAAATCCGGCATCATAAGATCGGTCGCTGACACAAGAGGTGGATGACGGATGAAATCGGAATCAAGTAATGTAAGCACTATACACTTCGATCAAATTTGTAAATGTCCTTCACCGTCTCCCCTGTGCCTCAACGTCTGCTAGGGCAGACCTCCGTGGTGACAGACCCCCCGAGCGTTGTCTTATCCTGCTCAGCATTCATCATATTTACAGAAGATGGGGGGGTTGATCGAGGTCGTTAATGATTAACAAACTATCTACATTGCAGTCACCTGACTAGACTAGGGCTACCAACGCAGGTAAATTGTATTGGTAGGCTATAGTCACAGTTAAGTCTCAGAGGGGTTCACGGGACCCCCCCCCCCCCCCCCCCGTTCTAATTGGAGCATTAGATTTCAGCCGCCATTGTTAAACATCTGTAGCCGCATCCCGACAAGTTTATTTTGTTCACTTTGATACAAAATGGAGAAGAAAGCCTACGACAGGTGGCCCGACGATGAAGTCCAGGCTTTATTAAGTATGTATGCTGAGGAGGAAATCCAGCGGGAATTGGAGACGGCGATCCGCAATAAAAAGGTATACGCGTCATCGTTGTTGTATAGTCTTTTAATGGGGGCTGAAGGAACCTTTTTGTTCCTTGAAATGTGGTTCCGGGGAACCTTGCTCGGAAACGCAGCTGTAGTCAGCATACTGCAGCATGTTGAGGTCATGACCATGACCTCAATATTTACACCTCCGCTATCCAGTTTGAATAAATAAGTGTAGGCCTATTGATTATGGATTATGATCACACCTGTTACCTGATCTTTAATCTGTAATCTGAGAAAACGCATGTTAGTAGCAGGTATGCTTAATCATATGAAGTATTTGTTAAACAATAGGGAATGAATAGACAATCAATGACAAGTTGGTACTAGCCAGGTGGTAGCCTGACAATGTTAAGAAATTATTATTACATAACATGATTAATACAGCAGGTGAAATACCACTAGTGTTCGTCAGGGTGCTTAACTACATTTGTAAAAGTATGAAAATACATATTTAGAAAACATCAAAGGCTACATGTTAACAATGTCAGAAAGAGATCCTTATGCTAGTCTAAGTTAAAGCAACAACAAACTTCACAGTTTGAGATTAATCGCCTTCATATTATTTTTATATTATATTTTAATATATTATTAAAATTGATCATTTCAACCGCAGAACTTCCTGCAAACATCCATGGTGTGTATAACCAGTTCTCATAAAACCTCCATGGCATGGCCAGAGCCATTTAGAGAGTTGCGTCATCTCCGATCGCTCCAATGGATCTTTATTTTATTTTTTTACAGCAATGACAGATCGTGGAGCCTCTCAATTGTTCCCGGAAGTTAGCAGCTCCTATAGCAACCCATTGGAGTGGCAGCACAATAGACCGTTTATGATGGACTTTAAAAACTTAAAACGTTTAAATACTCAGATTGTATATTATCAGCACATCTGAATAAAATTAAAATGTGCAATAAACCATGTTAATGGATTAATGTACATACTACACGTAAACAAAAACGTGACTTATGTGTTGGGTGTTTTTAGGCTTTGTGATTCTGTTGACTATTACATGTCTTTATTATGGTTAAGCTCAGTTGATTTTGGATTGATTGCAAAGGAGGAGAGGGTTGGAGGACCTAAGCAAGATTGAAAACAAAAGGTTATTTTAAAATAAATAAAGTTGTGAAATAATAAAATATATAAATCAATATGCAAAATGGGGAATCATGCAAAATACTAAAAGTATTATAATACTGTATTATATATGTAATCACAGTAAACATAATTATTCTATTACTGTGTTATATAAGATATGTTGTCAGTGTATATCAGTAACAACCAACAACTTTATTCAAATTCATATCACATTGGTAATGGTTTATAAAAAACAAGGAACAGGAAAAGGCTTGCAAAACCCAGAGAGTTGAGACTCCTTAGGTGCAGGGTGAGGGGGCTGTCTCATTGCAGTGAATCTTCAGGCTCCATTGAATGCCCCTGTGGTTCTTGTACTGAAAGAGATAGAGGAGAAAGGGACACACCTAAGTAGGCTTGGGAGGAAAATTGCCCTGGGAGATGAGCTAACCTTGGAACTTCATTAATAGTGATCTTTTGTTGCTGATGTTTAACAATGTCTAACAAGTGGCATCAGTTACTGATGTGATATGAATTCGCATTAAGTTGTTGGTTGTTACTAATATACACTAACAATAAAATAGGAAATGTTTACTAAGATTACTTATATAATACAGTAGTATAATTGTAGCATTCCCCCATGCTACACGCCACCTAAGTGGCTTTTCCCACTCCACATAGGTGACTTTCCTCAGGCTCCTCCAAACGAATGGACACAGGGTGGTGATGTTGAAAACCAATTTATTGTAAAGGTTGCGTAGAATGAGGCATGCAGATGGTGCTCCATGCTGCCATGCAGGAGAGCTCTCTCTGAGTGTGTGTGGTGATGGCTGGTTTAACCTGTGCACACTGATTGCTCAATGTGCAACAGGTGTGCAGCCTCACCCAGCTCCAGACTCCAATCAGTCTGACTCGGGCCAGGTGAGGCTGCTTCAACCAGCCATCATCCACACACACTCCCACAATAATACTTTTGGCATTTATTATGAGTCACCATTTAGCATAGTATGATTGATTTGTATATTTTATTTCCAAATTTTATTTATTTTACGGTTTAAAAGTCTAAATTATGTAATCTAAATACACATCAATAGCTCTGTTCCTTATTGTTGTGTAGAGTTTCATACTAGTGTATATCCTCATTGTACCCCCTCGATCCACGTTGAATGAAATGGCATTAAGCAAACGGAATTTACAATTTATGGGTTGTTGATGGTTAACTTTATCCAGTGTCCTAACGTTAACATTAGCCTAATCTGTTACCTGTTAATGTTCTCTAAATTGAACTACTCATTTAGTGGGGATAATCCACATGCATGCTTTAATGCACATGCACATTTTATTCAGATGTGCTGATAATATACAATCTGAGTATTTAAACGGCTTACCTTTAAAAAAGTTAATCACAAATTGCTGCCACTCCAATGGGTTGCTATTGGGAGCTGCTAACTTTCGGGAACTATTGAGAGGCTCCACGATCCGGCATTGCTGTAAAACAAAAAGAAGAAAAAATGGTCCATTGGAGCGAACGGAGATGCCACGACTCTCTCTGGGCTCATTTAGTTTATTTAAAGGATCCCCAGTAGCTGATGCCATGGCAATCAGCGAATCTTCCTGGGGTCCACACCTGACATACTGTACACACCTGACACACATAACGCACTACATGTGAAAACTTAAATTGTATTAATATACATTTATTTACATCAACACGTTCGTTAAAAAAAGCGATGAAAATAATAATTATAATAAATACATTAATATTCAAAGTCAGTCAACACTGATCATACAATTAGGTAGAATACTAATAAAAAAGGAAATAAAAAGATGATATTTAAGAAGAATTAGAATTATACTACTCATATAAAGGAAGCAAAACACGAATGTTATAAACTAGCCCAGAGTTATACCTCCTACTATTCAGTCTGTCATCTGCATGCCAATAGATGCCTCTGCATATTCTTTTTAAAGCATGATTACGTTTTTATTAGCCGGATATTAAGGGGTAAATTATTCCACTTTGTTATGGCTCTGCAAATGACAGTTTTTTTCGATGAGTTAGTCCTTAGGCTGAAAACCACAATGTGACAGTTACTACCGTTATTCAGACCGTGGCTTTGGCTCTGGGCATTGCTAATCGTGTCCCGTAAGCAACGGGTCAAGATATTGGCAGCGGAAGCGTTCTGGTTCTGCTTTCCGTTTGTAGTCCGAGAAGAATGTTACATGTTTATAGAGATGAGCCTAAATGTCGCTTGGACCTGGACCTGAAAAACCTATAACAAATATCGAAAACAATGCGCCCGGAAAAGGAAAAGGCTACCCCGGAACCCCAGAAATATTGCTGTAACAAATAACGCAGAAATAACCGAAGTAACCGCCTATTGGTCGGAGAGTCGCCAACGTTTGACATACAACATTAACAAACCAATTACTGAGAACCTGTACGTTGTCCATTTAATTTGTCCCGCCTTCACTTCCAGAGACGTCGCGTGTCGGAATGGCCAAGGTTGTTCCTCGTTTCGTCTGATATCTCGAAGTTCAGTCTGGTTAGTAGAAGTTTGGTCTGGAAACCAGAAGCTCGGTCTGATAACTACCGTAACTCTTGACACTGATAACGGGACAGAGGGAGTCCTCACCAAACCAAGTAGGTATCGGCGTGGATTGTACCACTAGAACACTTTCTATCGTATACGCAAGGCCGGGGAAGTACTGGAAGTCCGCCAATCGCCATTACTGCGATGGCGTCTCCCCACAATACGCGCGTTTTAATGCCAGCTGTCCTCAGTAGAGTACATTTTTCAACTTCTACCTTTACGTTACTATGTAACGTTACTTATGACAACGGTTTGGCATAAGTAACGGAGCTCGAAAAGAACCAGGGCGGTTCTTAGCTGCTACATAAAAAAACGTTAACTTTGGTTTTCAACGGCTTAATAACGAGGTATATCTACTGTACCGTCATCAGTAACAAAGGGCCACTGCCCAACGTCAGCCAATCCCAATTATTCAAACTGCTGTCGCCATATGTATGTATGTATGTATGTATGTATGTATGTATGTATGTATGTATGTATGTATGTATGTGTGTATGTGTGTATGTGTGTATGTATATATGTGTATATATATGCCCCTTTTGTATTGCAACTTAAAATATTGTATTATTAGACAATAGTAATCTAAGTATGATGATTTGTTTGCCAATTGAAAGATTAACACATTGAAGGCCGGAGACGAGCATAGCAACATAATAATGTCATTGCAGGATCAGTTTCAAAAGAAACTATTTACGTAGTCTAAATGTTAATTTTTATTCTGCAATGAAACTATTAGGGGTGTAAATCACAAGTTTCATAGTGATACAATATTCTATCGATTGTTTGGACAACAATACGATATTTGTTGTATCACAAAGTCTGCCACAATACGATTTTTATTAGATTCAGGGGCCTGTGATGATAGATTTTATCATATGCCCATTTAACCCAATCAGTAAAATTTATAACTCACAAAAAGCAACTAAAATATGATTTCACAATTGTATTACCGAACTCTTTCAGACATTTAAATAAGAACAATATATTGTTTTGAATAGAAATAGTCCTGTTCTTCACATTAAATGGCCACATTCCTCATGTTTGAGTGCAAATGTTTTACCTAGTTATCAGTTAACTCAAAGAGCCCTTAATGACCTTTCAATTATGAACGTAAACCATGCACATCAATGCTTCGTCACCTTGTATTTAAAAGATTCTATGTGCTGCTCAGTGGTTTGCAGATATTGAGCTTTTAAAACTTGTCATTTTTAAACATTAAAGCTGGATTTTTGTGTAAACCATCACTCATATTTAGTGTCTCATAAACAATATATTTTAACTTATATTAACTCATTTTTGTCTGTTAGAACTTAGTACAGTGTTTAACATTAATTACCTAGACTATGGCAGCCTAATTCATCCTGCCATAGTTTGATTATGATTTTTTTTTTAAGTGCACGTTATCTCTTGATTAACTTAATCGGCCACACTACCTGCTAGCCTAAATATCACATACGTGGATCCAATCCTCAATCTCATTAAAGTGAATACAAACGTATGCTCTGTACTTTCATCAAAATATCCTATGTATTTAGAGGATTCAATTATTATGGAGTTTGAGTTTTAATCCAAGTGTAAAACAGTGTAGCGAAGGGCAGTACGATGATGAGGGGGATTATGATAAGTGGGTAGTGTTGTCACGATACCAGAATTATGACTTCGATCCGATACCTGCCCTAAATATCTCGATACCGATACTGAAACGATACCACGGCAAACATCTACATCAGGCACGCAGACCTCCACCAAGGAGGTGTATTGAGTAGTTTGTGTTCAGTCAAATTTAGTGCACTACTGTAGTGTGCAGGCTAATAATCCTGGGTTTAAGTGCAATAATTACAGTTCATATAATTTATGTTTATTTTCATGTTCAATACAATTTTAGTTTATGTGCTTTCTTGTTTGTTTCTTTATACATTTAGGTATGTATTTGACCATGAATATGTTTTTCAAAACATTAATAATTAGATTATTGTAAATAATAAGATCACGGTCATAGTGTTGTTAAAGCTTTTACATGGCATGCAGTAATCTGATGTCCCCTATACTTTTATTTTGTCATCTGTATATATTTGCAACCAGATCAATTATTGAATAGCATAATTTTTACTTTGTGGTTTTGACACAAACTCTTTATACATGTTTCACAAATGTTTAGCTTGTGTAATAAATGTAATAAATTGTAAGAAATATCTATCATAATGTGCATTACAAAACTGAAATAGGTCATTTGACACCATGGTGTAGTTCTGTCCGTCCGCCGCGTGTGGCAGTGGAGAGCATAGCGACGAGAGGACTGTCGAAAGAAGCTCTAAAATAATGAAGAGTGAATACTCTTCGGCGCATGCACACATTTGGCAAAGCAGGACATTAAAAATGTCCTGTGTTTTGCAGTCAAACGCGTCTTCAAAGTAATATTTTTAAGTATTTAGCTAATAATCAGTTTACCCGCCTGGACTACTTCGGATTATGGCAAGCTACAAACGAGCAAGCTTCATATCGTTCGGTGTTGAATGTTTTTCATAGGTATCCTCCACTCGATGTTCGGTGAAAGAAATAAGCAAAGCTTTTACGTGCCACCTCATCTTTAAGAATTGTTGCAAACTTGGAAATGTCTTAGTTTGTAGCCTGCCCAATGCAAGTGAATGGGAGATAATAAAAAACAATGGGTCACCCTTTAAACTTAAACAGCTAGAATGACAAATACACCAATCGTGGTATCTTGAACCTGGTGGTTAAAATGTGGTTGCCCACACAGACACATACATTAATGGTAAACCCTGGCTAACATTAGCCTACATTGTAACACTGTAGTTCCCTGTTGTATAGCTCTTGTTTAAAGAAATATGATGTGATATTGTCACTTGGGTCCCTCTGTGGCCGAGCGGGAACCCGTGACCAAAAGCGCGAATACACAGAACTGCGGTCAACGTTGAACATTTATTAAGGACAAGCACATAATTCTGATACACAAATAGACCAATCCACTTTTAACGCCTACGTTGCCAGTGGCCTCAGTAGAGGCCACTATCTACTTCGATAGTAGATATTCTAGGTGTTGGTTTCTATATCACCTGAGACAGGTGATATAGAAACGCACAGATATGTATGTGGGAAATGTTACACAAGTCTGCATTTCATGACAGAAAGTGACTAGTTTGGGTCTATTACATTCCAGCTTCGTAGAGGGAATATCCATTGGAGGTAAACAATTGTGCTGAAGGAGACAGCGAGAGGAGTGAATGTCACCCTCCCATGCCAGTCCAATATAGGCTCAATTTACAGGTTATGGTCATTTACCCGTACACGTAACCGTGTATTCACTAGAAGTTAATTGACGATGCATTTATCCAACCATATCATAAGGATTGTCATGTCCTAGTTGCTCTGAAACTGACGTTTTGTTCCATGCATATAATTAATTCACTGACCCTTAACCTGTAAATAAGGTGTTTACATTTCAAGTATATTGTGTTGCTGTTTAGTAAACTGATAAAACTACACGACAATTGTACATTTGTGAAAAGTGAATTTAACTTCTGAACATGCTTAATGTAACCCTGAATTATAATACTAACGTTATTTTTCATTTATATTTAGGTGTCAACAGGTTAAATTGCAGCTGCCGTAATGTTGCGGCTGGACTCTATTAGTCACAGGTAAGTTCGAAACAAAGCTGCTTATAAATAATAAGTCTTTATTAGCAGATTAAGCTGCTGAAACGAGATGTTTGCAGATGTTCTCACATCATATTTGAAAACTTGATTAAAGGAATAATTCACTCTAAAAGTAAGTCCCATGGTCAGTGTGTGTCAAAAAGATTATTGCCTAGGTTGGGTAGCATCTGTACTCTGTACAGCAGAGTGTAGCGCAGCTAGCTCCTAGCAACTAGCTATATTAAAGATGGGTATTCTGATTGTTAAGATTCTGTGCTAGAATCATTGACGAGTTGTTGCAGGTGAAATAAATGAACACTGATTTAGCTTCATACAGCAGAACATATTTTAAGCAGGAGGCTTGGTGGTTGATGATCTATTCGGCCCCAAGCTACACTGGTGGTGCACCTGTGGATGGTTTTGTTTTTCCTTATCCTCGCTTCGTAGTTATATAGGTAGTCAGAGTATCTGTGGATACCTATTATCTATAATTCTGATTCTACATATACAGATTAAAGGTGTGTTGCATTGTAATAAGGGATGCACCGATTCCACTTTTTCTCAGACCAAGTACTTACATTTGGGTCCTTACCGAGTACCGATTTGAGTACTGTTTTTTTTTTGGCCTCTTTAAACTGTATTGTACTGACAATACAGTTTAAAGAGGCCAAAAAAAAAACGGTATGCATTAAGTTTCCGAAAAGCTCAACTTTCTCTCGGACGCCGATGTCAACCGCTGCCGAGACAGAGCTCCACACAAACTGCGCCGCCGGTGCCCCTTGGTCGTGACGTGCGAGACGTCCCACGTCACGAAAAGAACGCCAGCTGTGTTCGCAGCAGAGTGGAACGTTCACATAGTGTTTTGGGGAGAAGGGCAAAAACATAGGATTTTACCCCTTTTTTCTCTAAATTGGGGACTTATTTCAGTAAGTGATAAAATGGCATGGATTACTATGTTGACGATCATCATATAAGACAAATTACCATGTTTAAAAAAAAAGGTTTTGGGTTTACTGGCTCTTTTAACGTTACGTCACGTAAAGTGGTATCGGGTGGTTGTATGCAGAAGTTTTCAGAGTACGTGAGCACATATCGGGCTCATAGTCAGAGTACTGGTATCGGCGCATTCCTAATTGTAATACAAATATCAGCATTTATTATACTTACTGGCAATCAAAGGTATGTCAAGGAAGATGGCGAGCCATATATATGCTAGGCGGTTTTAGCATGAAATTGTGATTCTAGAAGCCTGAGAATGAATGATGCTATCTTCAGCAATGATGGCTAAATGTTATAGAATATTTGCAACTATTCAAGAGTAAGTACAGTAGACTTAACACATTTTAGAATATAATTTTGTTTGGGGTGAATTATTCCTTTAATTCAAATAATTTGTAAAATGCTAGAATCAATGTCTAAAATCCGGCAATGCTGTTGAATGCAGAGATAATTTTGAAATATGGGTAACACTTTACAATAAAGGTACATTAATTAACTCTTAAATAACATAAGTTAATGCAGTAATACGCATTAACAGTTAATTAAGTTTACTAATGGTGTGGTAATAATTTACTAATGGTGTTACCTAAGGTATTAATGTATACATTATTTTAAAGGGT
The DNA here is from genome assembly GCA_026745465.1 of Lota lota. NCBI lineage: Eukaryota > Metazoa > Chordata > Actinopteri > Gadiformes > Lotidae > Lota > Lota lota. Next base: position 224,722 of record JACYXH010000001.1, on the reverse strand, counting down.
TAGGAATCAGGCTTAACCCTGATTCCTTTGCTAATGCTATATAATAATGCTTATTACTGCATTACCTAATGTTAATGCATGGTTAATTAATTTACCCTTATTGTAAAGTGTTAAAGAGTTGTAAAAATATGTGTATATAACGGCTGCAATGTTCACAAAATTAAAAAAAAATCTAAAAAATGGTTAGACATTAGGAGTTTCCTAACCCAGCAAAATGAAAATGTGTCCTATAGGTCTCAAGATTCTGGCACATCTGCACTATGTTCCCAGTGGCCTATCAATCTGAAGTTAACCCACTTGGACTTAAACACAGAAACATCCCTTATACACTTTCAGGCCCATTACCTGACCACGTCTGACGTGGACTATAGCATCCTGCAGGTGGAAATACAGAACACGCCAAAGACAAAGGCTTCGGTGGAAGTGGGGGAGTTTTGCCTGGTTGAGGATTTAATATCAGGGCGATGGTATAGAGGGCAGGTACGAAATGCAAAGGCAGTTACGTTTGATGTGTTCCTCATTGACCATGGCAACATCTTGAGCGTGGACATTTCTCAAATGTATTCCTGTTCAAATGATCTATTTGATCTTCCCCCAAAGGTAGTCTGTGGCTTTTTTTCCAATGTGCTGCCACTACATGACTGCTGGGATTCTGTCATGGGAAAGTACCTCTTGTCTCTAATGGGAAAGAATGTCACAGGCTACATTCATGCCCTACTTCCCAATCAAGTGCTTATTTTTGAGGCCACTGACATTAACAAAGAGTTGGTTGGACTGGGTTTTGGTAAGCATGTGGATACAGACACGTTCCTCCTCTTAGTTCAAATGCTTACAGAGGTGCCCCTTGAACAGAATATGGACTGTGGCCCTGACCTCATCCAAAAGCCAAGGGGACAAAATGACCTCAAATCCTCATGTATGAAAGGACTCAAGGAGATTCTGTCATTCTGTGGGACAAACATTAGTGTTGGAACATGCATTCAATTAAAAGTAACTGCCGCAGTGAACCCTGGTTTTTTCCACTGTCAGATGAGCAGTGCTGCATCAGATATACAGGCAATGTCAGAGAGGTTGACTGCAGCATGCCAGTCTACGTTAAGTAATCCCAATTGGATACCACAGGACAACCTTGGTCTGCTTTGCTCAGTGAAAGGCAAAGATGGCAAATGGTACAGAGGCATTGTGCAGTGCCTGCCTGTAAACTCCCAAGTGCAAGTACTTTTTGTCGACTATGGATTCTGTGAATCAGTCGGAGTTGAGAATATCCTCAGGCTGCCACCTAATTGCTTGTCTATGCCCATTATGGCTTTTCCGTGCTCTCTCTCTTCTGTAACTGAACACAACAAGGATTGGAAACTGAGGCAGCTATGCCTTCTCAAGAAAGGAATACTCACTGGAGTACTCAATGCTAAGATCCTCAGTTTGGATGTGAAACTGAATATCTACTTAATCGAAATACTCGGCAACGAAGAGTGCATTGTGGGAGAACCGGAGCTGCCCCAAGAGCTTTCCAGGTGGAACCATGAGGCTGTGTTTAAGGGTGCACAGGGGCTACCTCAGGCTGGCGATTTTTGTGGTGAAACTGTCATGGCTCATGTTCTGCGCTCGTCAGTTCAAGCTGAAGGTTTTACAACAGGGTCTAAATGTGTGGGCTATGTAGTTCATGCCATCAATCCAAACGACTTCTCACTGAGAACAGAAAAACGCAACAGTGACTTTGAAGACTTGATGAAGCAAATGTCAGAGCACTTCAGTCAAGTAAAGTTGAACGAACAAGTGCTGGAGAATCCTCAAGTAGGAACAATGTGCTGTGCAATGTATGAGCATGACATGCAGTTTTACAGAGCCATAGTCAAACACAAGCTTGCCTTTGGAGCTGTGGTACTTTTCATCGATTTTGGGAACATAGAGAAAGTTCCATACATGCTAATTAAGAAAATACCAGAGAAGTTTGTGAGTCAAGCAGCATTTGCCTTGAGTTGCACTCTGGGTAATATCACGCCCATAACTGATGTTTGGGCATCAGCTAGCATTCAGTTTTTCAAACAAGCTGTATCAAACAGATCCCTGATGGTCCATGTTATCCACCAAACAAAAGACAAAATTGTCGTTGACCTCTTCACCATGACTAATGAAAACATTACAGAGCTTTTAATATATTCAAAGCAAGCAGAATACTGGAAGCTTACAACAATAGCAACAACAACAACAACAACAACAACAACAACAACAACAACAAAAGCACTCTTCCTGTCAGTAATCACACCAGTCTCAAGCAAACCAAAGGAAGTTATTAAAAGTAAGAGCTTTAACAGCCAACAGAAACACAAAAGGGTGTCACCAACATTAAACACAACCCACAGCCAAGGGCAAGACAAAAGGGTGTCACCAACACTAAACACAACCCACAGCCAAGGGCAAGACAAAAAGGTGTCACCAACATTAAACAAAACCCACAGCCAAGGGCAAGACAAAAGGGTGTCACCAACATTAAACACAACCCACAGCCAAGGGCAAGACAAAAAGGTGTCACCAACATTAAACACAACCCACAGCCAAGGGCAAGACAAAAAGGTGTCACCAACATTAAACACAACCCACAGCCAAGGGCAAGACAAAAGGGTGTCACCAACATTAAACACAACCCACAGCCAAGGGCAAGACAAAAAGGTGTCACCAACATTAAACACAACCCACAGCCAACACCAAAACAAAAGACTGTCACCAGCAATAAACACAACCCACAGCCAAGGGCAAGACAAAAGGTTGTCACCAACATTAAACACAACCCACAGCCAAGGGCAAGACAAAAGGGTGTCACCAACATTAAACACAACCCACAGCCAAGGGCAAGACAAAAGGGTGTCACCAACATTAAACAAAACCCACAGCCAAGGGCAAGACAAAAAGGTGTCACCAACATTAAACACAACCCACAGCCAAGGGCAAGACAAAAAGGTGTCACCAACATTAAAAACAACCCACAGCCAACACCAAAACAAAAGACTGTCACCAGCAATAAACACAACCAAAAAACACCAGATTTCTAAAATGCCTACACTTTCCAGTTTGCCCAACATAAGACTTAAACAAGGTCTAAAGGCTTTATGTTATACCTCACACATTAACACTGTCTGCGACTTTTTCCTTCAACTGCAAGAAGATGAAACTAATATTCTGAACATGAGGGAGGTCCTCAACTCAAGTGTGAGCAGAGCTCTGATAAAGAGCACACCAAGGGAGTTGGACATAAATAGCCATGTTCTGGCAGAATATGAGGATGATGGGGCTTTGTACCGAGCAGTCATAAAGGCTTCTGAGGGGAACGGCTTCAAAGTTGAGTTTCTGGACTACGGAAACCTTGCAGTCGTAAGAAAAGACAAGATTTACTCAATGTCAGGCGGACTGATCCTTCAGCCTAGATTAAGCATACCATGCTCCTTAGTTAACACAAGCGCTTATGAGAAAGAGAGCACTTTTAGGGATGCTATAACAGATAAGCCTCTCAGAGTTGAGTTTGTATGTAGGATTGGAAAACAATGGAAAGTCAAGATTGAAATTCTTGAAGAAATGGCATGTCTTTCAGTTCCAGTACCTGATGGTGCTGCTGAACCAACTAGTGAACCTACAAAACAAGAAGTAAATGACCTAAATCTGAGTTCAATTGCAATGAAAGCCAAGCTTATAAAGCCAAGCTGTCTCACAAAGGAAGTGCACAAACCTCAAGAAGTGACGGTCTCTACGAAAGACAAAATACTAGTTCCTGAGTCCTCTGATAGGCCAACCAATTCTAAGATGTGTTTGCAAGAGCCAGAAACAAATGCGTCTTTGAAATCTTGCAGAACCTCAGACTCCTCCGATGTTAGGAGGGATATTGTGGATGCATTCCTGTCACCAGCTCAAGCACTAGGTATTGAGCAAGGAGTACTTCTATCTGTCCTTCAGAATGGGACTTTTTACGTGAGACTGCAGAAGACTGGAATTCTGTTGTTGACAATTGAAAGTCTCATAGCCACAAATCTCAATGAGCGTGACACACTGCCAAATGAGCAAGTCATAGATGGGCTCAAGTGTGTGGTGAAAGGACCCAAGGACAGCTGGAGCAGAGCCGTTGTTGTGCATGTTGACAAACCCAAGTGTAAGACCTTCCTTCTGGATCATGGATTGACAACAGAATCTACTTGTGGTTCATTAAGAAAGTTTCACAGTGACCTTGCACATATCTCTGGCCTTGCAGTATTGTGCAAGTTGAATAATCCAAGCTTTGTTGTGACACAATTTGCTCTGGAATCCCTCAGACAGCTTGTATGCAAAGATGTGACGCTGCGGTTTGTGACCCACTCAGATTCCGACAACCTCTGGCTGGTAGAAATTGCCTTGAACAAGTCAATATTTCAGCAAGCAGAAATTACAAATTCAGAGCAGCTTTCTGAAGACTTCAACCCTATTTCCAGAGAGACTGAAATGGTTAAAATAACAACAAACTATAAAGATGAACATGCCAGACTAGGAAGTAGCCTCCCACAGCAACTCTACTTTGCTCCCATCAATATGGGCCAGGTGTATTATGGCTTTGCTGCAGCAGTGATCTCCCCCTTCGACTTTTACATAGTCTTGGAGGACTCCCTTCTCATTATGAATGAAGTCTCTGCCATGCTTAAAGAGCTACCCAATGAGATGCCGCCTCTTCCTGAAGCTGACCTTGTCCCTGGCTCATGCTGCCTGGTGTATTCAAACACAAAGGGCAGATGGTGCAGGGCGGAGGTTGTACATGCTGAAACAACGGTAGCAGTCAACCTTGTAGATTACGGCCACTGCGAATACCTGGCATACAGCAGCTACCAACAAGTCAAGATTCTTCCGGAAGCACTTAAGAAACTGCCAAAGGTGACTTACCCGTGCTCGTTGAGGGGAGTAAACCAAGTCTCAGATAAAAAGCAGTGGACAGATGAAGCAGCAGTGTTCTTCCAGGAGCGTGTGTGCTACAAGGACCTCCAGATAGTCTTCTGGGATTTTGTTTCAGATGACCAACAATGGGAGGTGGACGTCCTTGTCAACGGCATATATCTGTCCAAGGAACTGGTGAAGGCTGGACATTCCAGTTACAGAGACGTTCTGCTTGGACTGAGGTAACGTCACTGCCCCAAAAACACTGCGTCTTAATGCATGTTTACAATATAAATGATCTGAATGACCCACATACATTTCCATTTTTTGACATTTCTTTTACGTATTTTTTGTTGTTGCTTTAAACGTGTTAATGTCTTAAATAATCGTTAACATAGTTATTATGCCATAAATTATTATTATTATTATTTATTATTATGCATAGAGTGAAATAAGACCATAATTTGAAGTTAAATCCTATGATTTTGCCAGTCTCCCCAAAACACTATGTGAACGCAGGTCTGCTTTGAACGCAGGTAACTGTAATTTCTTGATGCCTAAGTGCCGATTAGTATACTCTATGACGTCACATCCAAGGGACACCAGCGGCGAGGTGTGTGTGACTGTTTGGAGCGCTGTCTGGCCGGTGGTTGAATGCGGCGTCCGAGAGAGTTTAAGCTTCTCGGACACTCATAGTGTAACGCCACTGTGTCGATGTGGGGATTTGTGGAGCTCGTTCTGGACAGCCATTGAATTTGATGATCGTGTCTGGTTAGGCTTCCCGGACACCTATAGTATAACGCTACTGTGTGTGTGTGGAGCTACGTTCGAGCAGCGGTTTATTTTGATGTCCGAGTGAGCGTTAAGCTTCTCAGTGTAACGCCACGGTGTGTGGCGCATGTCATACACAACGTTGCTCATACACAACGACGGTACTAAAAGAGTACCACAAAGCTGCCGTGGGTCGTAACACGCTCCCCTCGGTTCACTTACACTTTAACATTGTTTGTAGTGTAGTGAGGCGTACATACTTTAGTTATCATAAATCAGGGGCAGCACACCATCAAATTACATGTAATCAATTATTTAAAGATGCATCAAATTACAATGAATTATATTAGAACAATATAGACGTCGGCAATCTAATCAATAAAAACCGATAGGTAATCAGCTGAATTATTAACCCTAAAGCTATTCTTTATTTGAGACTTGTGAGTGTCCTTCTTAGAGGGACATTACTGCCTGTTTGAACTTTGTGAAAGAGGGGTAGTTTTACAAATTGTAATTCCTTCCATTATTGCTCTAAAATCAGGCCAGAGGTAAACAGTCAGCTCTCAGAAGGCGGTTTGTGTAGTGGTGACTAGTGTTATTAATTTTCCAGGTTTTGTTTTCTCGGGAACTGGGCCTAGCTGCCGCACCTACAATTATATTTCTAATTTGAAGTGACGCCCAACCCTGGTTTGTCGTGTCCCAGGTTCGAGGATCAACACCTGGGGAACGTTTCTCCTCTGATGGCATCCCGTATGGACAACGGTTGGCAAGAGATGTGTACTGGCTGTCTCATGGAGTGTTAGTTGAATTGGATGACAAATCCATAGCCTAGACATGCAGTTGGTCCCAGTCAATATGACTGAGCTATGCTTTTGCAATCATAAGGGGAAAAAAAACGAAAATCACCAATTTCTATTACAACTTATCATTAGGAAAGCTTTCATATATTCGTTTTTTGTTTTATGTCAATGGACACAATGGTCACTTTTACAAATGACACTGTATTACACTAGCAATGTGCACACTATTGTGCATGCTTGATTTAGTTAATTGTACAAGAAAATACCAAACATGCCGCTTTATTTGTACAGTCTGACGACAGTTCAATGTTGCCGTAAAATAAAGGGTTTGTTTTATGTATGTGTAAGCCATATCTACACATCAAAAATATATGTTAATTATTTTGCAATTATCACAGAGAATTTTTGTAGACTGTTGAAATGTATGTATTTTTATGTTGCTTTGTTAGACATTTTGTTTAGATGTTCATAACGTTGGCTAATTAGTAGGTTCAAGATAGACCTCTTCCTTAAGAGGAATATTAAACCCATCAGAACTACTGCTCCAAGTGTTTTTGTTTACGCTTCTACGTTCTCACAGGGCTTAGAAATCAATTATATTACGAAACTTGGGACGTGTATTGTAGTTGACCCCAAAAACATATCAGAAATGATTTGAACCTCGGCCATCCTGACTTCTTGAAGGTTGCGCGGAGTGTCCACAAGGGCCAAATGGTGTTGCATGCCCTGGTGTGCGGTCACGCATGGCAACTTTTTGCCTAGGCGTACACATCCCAAATGATAAAAGTGCGCGGACACACGGCTAGCTAGCTTGTACCCTACAGTTTTGGATAATATTGTCTTTTCCCTCTTTTTGCAGCAAAGAGACAAAACTATAAAGGTTTCCATAGACTATTCCGTGGTGGCTCATTAATGTGCCATGTGGAAAGTATATCTCAAGCTTAAATCAAATGCACTGTATTCTCACAAATCAGATTTAAGATGAATATCTAAATCCTGATGGCAGACAAGATCAAATCTGGGTGAACTGGGCGTCTCACTTTATTTTGTTTCATATTGTTTCGATTAATCCTGTTGCTAGAGGCGGGTATCTGTAAGCAAGGACACAAACACGGCCACTAGTAATACACTTAAAGGGGTGATATTATAAATGTTCAGCTTTTCCCTTTGCTTTAGAGTGTTGTATGCCGTTTTTATCCATGTTCAAGTTCTGCTAAGCTAAAAAAAAAGCCAGGGGGGGGGTTACTCGCGCTCACCGAGAACACCCCTCATTAAGTGCCTGAAACGCCTCATTTTGCACAGCATTTACTGCCGTGACCATTTGACGTCAGACTCTGCAGTGGGAAGAGTAGAAGTCCCCCCCCCCCCCACCCCCCCCGCTTAGCCACACCCTCAAACAGCTGTTTACAGCGGTGGCTGGTGGAGTTCGGTTAGCTGTATCGCCATGTCGAGAAGATGCTGTTCTCTGTGCGAAAACAATTTCCCTTTGCATGGACTTCCCAAAGAAGACGACGTGATGAATGAGTGGTTACAATTCATTTTGACCACCGTCCACCGCAGAACAGCCCCAAACCTTGCATTGTGTTCGCTTCACATTACCGAGGAACCGGGCTTTATATTACGGAGAACCGGGCACCGTACCATGCAGGATCTTCGCATCGGTTAGTCCTTACAGGTGGGGCAGTTCCATGTTGTTGGCCCAACCTGCACCTTGAGGATCACAACCTGTAAGTAGTTGTGGATTTGTTCTGTTTTTATTACCAACAGAAAACATACAAATAATTTCTATAATTATTGCCACATGGAACATATGTAGATGAAACACAAAGTGACTAATTTATTGCAATGTTTTGCAGACTATGTGGATGCCCTGCTGAACCTGGTCTTTGATTAGGTGTTTGAGGACCCATCGCCATTTGTTTAAGAAGATCCCCATCCCCGCCGAACTGTCCTCCCAGTATGAGGGTAAAGGAGGAAGTTGTTGCCCGCCATATCTCCCGCTTCAGTCAAGGGGCGGCCGGAACCCTACATACTGTCCAGCCAGATCAGGAAACTCCTGGCGTATCCGGAGCACAACACACGAAGGAATGACCACCCTGACATTCCGTCCCAAGTAGCCCCAACACCAGCTGACAAAGCTGCGATAGGAGAGATACTTGTAACGACCTGTTACAGGTCACAGAGAGGATATATTACCAATCCTGTTGAAAACCGTGTTTGTACATTTGCAAAACATTTATTTATATTGAGGAAAACATTAATTTGTCATGTCCTCTTTTGTTATTTGGGTCATATGGTATGATGAAACATTAGTTTTTATTTTATTTTAGACAGTTGTATCTCATTACATGTAATCAAAACGTACTCTTCTGTCCTACGCCTCAAAAATCCATAGTCCGCTCGGAGGATGTTGTTTATGTTCTGCAGAGTATATGGATTCAAGCAGTTAGGCTCTAGGCCTGGATGTGTACCATGCTTGTAGGGTGAGGAGCTGCTTCATTCCTCTTACAACCTAATAAGAAAAACAAGTGCTGAACCACAAAACTTTTTTTTATAATAAAGCAAATTACTCCTGAGGCAACATCATTGCATAGCGCATATTATTGATCCATGTATTTCAAATACAATGGTGTTGGACTAGTCAATCATATTAAACACCATATTTTACGGAAAGGATAATGTACTGCGAACAGATTTATGCAGGAACCCAACGTGAAGTGGAGGCTGCTGTATTTCCAAAACGAGCAACGTTAGTCTTAGGTTCTAAGATAGAACCAAAAAAAGTAGTAATGTAAGTGATAACACTTAACTGTTGGCTACCTTTCGTATTTCTTGGCAGACGCGCTAAGTGTTTGGCCAATCGCAACTGAATGGCCCAGCTGACCAATAACCGCAGACTCGGGGGGGCCTTAAAGCTACAAGATTATTTAAATATATATATGTATGTATATACACTGCTCAAAAAAATAAAGGGAACACTTAAACAACACAATGTAACTCCAAGTCAATCACACTTCTGTGAAATCAAACTGTCCACTTAGGAAGCAACACTGATTGACAATAAATGTCACATGCTGTTGTGCAAATGGAATAGACAAGTGGAAATTATAGGCAATTAGCAAGACACCCCCAATAAAGGAGTGGTTCTGCAGGTGGTGACCACAGACCACTTCTCAGTTCCTATGCTTCCTGGCTGATGTTTTGGTCACTTTTGAATGCTGGCGGTGCTTTCACTCTAGTGGTAGCATGAGACGGAGTCTACAACCCACACAAGTGGCTCAGGTAGTGCAGCTCATCCAGGATGGCACATCAGTGCGAGCTGTGGCAAGAAGGTTTGCTGTGTCTGTCAGCGTAGTGTCCAGAGCATGGAGGCGCTACCAGGAGACAGGCCAGTACATCAGGAGACGTGGAGGAGGCCGTAGGAGGGCAACAACCCAGCAGCAGGACCGCTACCTCCGCCTTTGTGCAAGGAGGAGCACTGCCAGAGCCCTGCAAAATGACCTCCAGCAGACCACAAATGTGCATGTGTCTGCTCAAACGGTCAGAAACAGACTCCATAAGGGTGGTATGAGGGCCCGACGTCCACAGGTGGGGGTTGTGCTTACAGCCCAACACCGTGCAGGACGTTTGGCATTTGCCAGAGAACACCAAGATTGGCAAATTCGCCACTGGCACCCTGTGCTCTTCACAGATGAAAGCAGGTTCACACTGAGCACATGTGACAGACGTGACAGAGTCTGGAGACGCCGTGGAGAACGTTCTGCTGCCTGCAACATCCTCCAGCATGACCGGTTTGGCGGTGGGTCAGTCATGGTGTGGGGTGGCCTTTCTTTGGGGGGGCCGCACAGCCCTCCATGTGCTCGCCAGAGGTAGCCTGACTGCCATTAGGTACCGAGATGAGATCCTCAGACCCCTTGTGAGACCATATGCTGGTGCGGTTGGCCCTGGGTTCCTCCTAATGCAAGACAATGCTAGACCTCATGTGGCTGGAGTGGGTCAGCAGTTCCTGCAAGAGGAAGGCATTGATGCTATGGACTGGCCCGCCCGTTCCCCAGACCTGAATCCAATTGAGCACATCTGGGACATCATGTCTCGCTCCATCCACCAATGCCACGTTGCACCACAGACTGTCCAGGAGTTGGCGGATGCTTTAGTCCAGGTCTGGGAGGAGATCCCTCAGGAGACCATCCGCCACCTCATCAGGAGCATGCCCAGGCGTTGTAGAGAGGTCATACAGGCACGTGGAGGCCACACACACTACTGAGCCTCATTTTGACTTGTTTTAAGGACATTACATCAAAGTTGGATCAGCCTGTAGTGTGGTTTTCCACTTTAATTTTGAGTGTGACTCCAAATCCAGACCTCCATGGGTTGATAAATTTGATTTCCATTGATAATTTTTGTGTGATTTTGTTGTCAGCACATTCAACTATGTAAAGAAAAAAGTTTTTAATAAGATTATTTCATTCTTTCAGATCTAGGATGTTATTTTAGTGTTCCCTTTATTTTCTGAGCAGTATATATATATATATATATGCACTTTGTGTTTAATTTAATGTACGATGACACACTTCTTAACTTCTACACGTTTATACAAACCACTATTTACAAAAATAAAACAAAATGTCACACAAGGTTACTGATAAGCATTTCACTTTCCAAAGATCCAGGACACCACCACAGTATTAGTGTTTATGCTACTTGTAATTTCCCAGTAAAAATGCTAACTGATCAATGACATGCACACATAATAAAACACTTTTAAACATCGTGTTTTTAATTATCACACCTAAGCTCTAGGTCACATGTCAAACACAAATCAGGCTTGCTGCACATTTCTATCTGGCGATGTGCGTTTTAAATTGATATTGGCCTACTTCCATATTGCCCACACCCCGCACTAAAGGGGTGTGGGGTTGTGTTGTTTTTTTTAGCACGCATTGCCAACAGGCTGCGTGCTAAACATTAGTGTACCGCCATCCCTCCTCTCACACACAGTCACGAGACAGTTGTTATCCAGTCTGGCAATGGCAATTACTGTCATAAGTAACGGTTTTAGCAGCAGCCTTACGCTCCCTAACTAGCTAGCAGTCAATCAGGCAGAAAATGTCACTTTAAAATAACTGTTGCTAGATTAATAGCCGTTTTTATGTCGTTTGCGGCTACCATTTTGTGTAGTACATTTTATCAGCCAGTTGGTGGCAGTGTTCCTAGAATGTGTGGTCGTTCTAGAATCTAGAACCTTCCAAATGGATACATATATTTTAATACCCAGAGTTAAGACATACTATTCTTGTGCCTTTAAGTCTACTCACTTGCTGTAATTTAGTAATACAATTCTGATTGAAATTGTGTAGTGTTGATTGAATTGGACACCCCTGCTCTAGATGGAAAAATGACCAACGCCATGTGCCACTGTCAGGGTTATTTGAACAACAACCTAGCAAACTAGTAATTGTTACAAAAAAAAATAGGAATGACTTAACTAAGGCGAAACTTCATTCCACTAGTCACCCAAAATATACAAATCTATTCTAATTAGCTTTTGCCTGGACCGTTTTAAATTCTTGATAGCTAGCTCACGCCTGTACTGTCAGCACTATGCACTGACCACGTGTGCCTGCCTGCAGCTCGGGAACGATCATTTTGTTTGCATTAGTGATTCGTTCTTGAATACTATAAGCTTGATTATGGTGGCGCATGTTTTTTACAAAATCCGCATAAAAGGCTATTTATAAATATAAAAGAGCTAATGCTCTAAACGCCAGTGTCGTCATTTTAAATCTAAACCTAGCCACGATATTCTAGCTATGTTTGCTAGCTAGTTTAAAAAAAGCGCCTTCTAACGTGACCAAAGCGTGTTAGCAAGTCAATGCTTTTGCAAACCTTTAGAAAGGAAATTATTAAAAATGTGTTATTTTACAACTACAAAAACATTCAACATTATGTACATGATAATTACTGTCAATCAATCCAGATAGTTTACTCACCATCTCCTCGTGTCTGGTTCCTTCTGCCTGGAGGTAATGAAAACTGGGGGAGGGGACAAGTGTTTTTTTACACTCAACAGAAACATCAGTCATTGGAACACTTGGCAATAACAACTTTACTTGCATAAAGTTGTTATCAGGGGAAGGGGGCTCAGAGTTTGGTGTGAGGGTAGCCCTACTCCCTATACAGCGCCACTTTTCTGCCTCTAGGCAGCAGCGGAACCTGGTAAACCACCTCCCCCACCTTTCTAACACTCTACAGGGGCCCACCCAGTGGCAGTCCAACTAAAGGGACCGTCCCTTCTTCCTGCGGGGGCTGTATACCCACACCAGCTTCCCGGCCTGAACGTCCGCCTCTTGGACTTCACATCGTAATTCCTCTTTTGTCTGATGCCAGCCCTCTCCAGCCGATCCCGTGCGAAGGCGTGTGCAGACTCCAGGCGGTCCTGGAGCCTCCTGGCATACTCTCTCCCAGGGGCCACCGCAGGGGTGTCGGGGGTTCTGCCAAATGCCATCTCTGCTGGCGTTCGCAGCTCCCGCCCCAGCAGGAGCAGGGCTGGTGTGCAGGTGTGGAGTCCTGTACCGCTGACCTGTAGGCCATCAGTACAAGCGGAACGTGTGTGTCCCAGTCACGTTGGTGTTCAGCTGAGAGGATAGCAAGCTGTTGTGCGAGGGTTCGGGTGAACCTCTCAACAAGTCCATCGCTCTGCAGGTGCAGGGCTGTTGTCCGGGTTTTGTGCATCCCAGCCGCTCGCACATGGTGGTAAACACCGTTGACTCAAAATTGCGCCCCTGATCACTGTGAATAATCTCTGGCGCACCAAACCTTGTGAACATCCCCTCAACCAGGGCGTCAACAACTGTCTCCGCCTCCTGGTCAGGGAGGGCGTAGGCCTCAGGCCATTTTGTGAAATAGTCCATTGCTACTAGTACATAGCGGTTCTCCTTGTCTGAGCGGGGAAAGGGCCCCATGATGTTTACAGCCACTCTCTCCATCGGTGTCCCTGCTGCCTGCTGCTGTAACTGAGCGTGAGACTGGTCTAGGGGGCCCTTGTGTGCGGCGCATGCATCGCAGCGGCGACAAATGTCCTCCAAGTCTCTTTTGAACTGCCCCCAATAAAACACCTGTCTGAGGCGTCTGAGCGTTTTAGAGACCCCAAAATGCCCCGCCCCCACAATCCCATGAGTGGTTTTGAGCACTGCCTCCCTAAGTGCCCTGGGAACAACAACCTGCCACCTCTCCTCTCCGGTGTCCGGCTCCTTCCACGCCCTCTGTAGCACGCCGTATCTGACACGCAGTGCATCAAACTTGGCCCACAGTCCCTTGATTGCCGGTGGGCGGCCAGTCACCTCCTCCCAAGGTGGTAGACTCCCCGACTCCACCCACTGCAGTAAAGGCTCCAGGTCCACATCCTGAGCCTGCTGGGTCCTCCATTCCGCCACATCTACCACCTCCAGCGCCTGGGAGGTCGGACAGCCCCAGTGCGAGTTGCAGCTCTCCTCATACAGTTCTCTTTCCAGTTCGATTTACCAGAGTATTTCAGAGTCTTCACTTTGAAAGCAGCGTGGCGTGCGCCGCCATCTCTGTTACCGTTTGTCTCCTCCCACCGCGATGATGTCGCGGCGTCTCCGCGACGTTTAAGAAGTGTGTCTGTTTAGTTTGATGAAGGGCTGTCAAATTTACATTCAATATTTCAATATTCTAATATTATAAATACTATGTTTACTTTTATTTTACATTAGAACATGACATTAAGTGTGTTTGACTCAAGTCAGTATGACAGTAAAGTAAGTGTAGAAGAACAATAAGGTTAGTGTGTGGGTGGGTGTGGGAATGTGTGTGTGGCATCACAACATTTAATTATGGCTAAGTTTTAAAAGTAAGTTGATTAAGGGCTGTCAAATGTACGTTCAATATTCTTAAAATATAGGGTTTACATGCATCAGTACATAGAATTATGGCTGTCTTAAAAGTAGGCTCTAAATGACACACGACACTGGAATATCTGTTAATGGTGTATTAATGCGATCAAACACGACATGGTAACAACACAGGTAAGATGCTATCATTTGTGGTTGTAACTTGACAATTTGACTTAACAATGAGAGCTCCAACACCCGCGGTGCCATACAGCCGCGCTTCCAGCACTGCTCAAAACCTTGGCGCATCGCAGCGCCATTACCACTCATTATATTAACCACAGAACAAGACCTAAAATAATCACAGAGCCATTACCACTCATTAACCACAGAACAAGACCTAAAACCATCACAACACCATTACCACTCATTATATTAACCACAGAACAAGACCTAAAACCATCACAACACCATTACCACTCATTAACCACAGAACAAGACCTAAAACCATCACAACACCATTACCACTCATTAACCACAGAACAAGACCTAAAACCATCACAACACCATTACCACTCATTAACCACAGAACAAGACCTAAAATCATCACAACACCATTACCACTCATTATATTAACCACAGAACAAGACCTAAAACCATCACAACACCATTACCACTCATTAACCACAGAACAAGACCTAAAACCATCACAACACCATTACCACTCATTAACCACAGAACAAGACCTAAAACCATCACAACACCATTACCACTCATTAACCACAGAACAAGACCTAAAACCATCACAACACCATTACCACTCATTAACCACAGAACAAGACCTAAAACCATCACAACACCATTACCACTCATTAACCACAGAACAAGACCTAAAACCATCACAACACCATTACCACTCATTAACCACAGAACAAGACCTAAAACCATCACAACACCATTACCACAGAACAAGACCTAAAATAATCACAGAGCCATTACCACTCATTATATTAAACACAGAACAAGACCTAAAATCATCACAGAGCCATTACCACTCATTAACCACAGAACAAGACCTAAAATCATCACAACACCATTACCACTCATTAAACACAGAACAAGACCTAAAATAATCACAGAGCCATTACCACTCATTATATTAAACACAGAACAAGACCTAAAATCATCACAGAGCCATTACCACTCATTAACCACAGAACAATACCTAAAATCATCACAGCACCATTAACCACTCATTAAACACAGAACAAGACCTAAAATAATCACAGAGCCATTACCACTCATTATATTAAACACAGAACAAGACCTAAAATCATCACAGAGCCATTACCACTCATTATATTAACCACAGAACAAGACCTAAAATCATCACAACACCATTACCACTCATTAACCACAGAACAAGACCTAAAATAATCACAGAGCCATTACCACTCATTATATTAAACACAGAACAAGACCTAAAACCATCACAACACCATTACCACTCATTAACCACAGAACAAGACCTAAAATTATCACAACACCATTACCACTCATTAAACACAGAACAAGACCTAAAATCATCACAGAGCCATTACCACTCATATTGACCACAGAACAAGACCTAAAATCATCACAACACCATTACCACTCATTAACCACAGAACAAGACCTAAAATCATCACAAAGCCATTACTACTCATTATATTAAACACAGAACAAGACCTAAAATCATCACAGCACCATTACCACTCATTAACCACATAACAAGACCTAAAATCATCCCAACACCATTACCGCTCATTATATTAACCACAGAACAAGACCTAAAATCATCACAGAGCCATTACCACTCATATTAACCACAGAACAAGACCTAAAATCATCACAGCACCATTACCACTCTTATTAACCACAGAACTAGACCTAAAGGATAGAATACGCACTGCAAATGTAGTGACGTTTGGCTTGATCGCATTTTTTGTTTTAGGGAAAACAGGTAGTTTGAAATGTTACACACATTCTAGCCTGGCCGGCTACCATGGCGAATGTTACTTGTCAAATGTTCCCTGTTATAATATGGAAATGATCATCTGAATGGTTCATCGGGTTCTCTGCTCCCGTAAATTCAGTTCAAACAACGCCAATTCTATATGTAGACATTCTCCAAGGCCTCCGGGTTTTTTCTTTCCACCCTGCGTTATCTTTTCCCCTCTACAGTGAACAACGTACTAAATCAATAACTAATGTTGAGCTTGAGAAGTTTTGACTTAGGTTTAACAACTGAAATGACATTTGTTATAGTTTTTTCCTTTTGATATTACCGTTGGGTACCGGTACAAATGTGACCGGTACCAGAAGCAGCGCTGTGGCGCTCCCCCTGAAGTTCTGCTGACACAGGACTTCTGGAGCCAGCGTTCATTTAGCCGCTGTCCGGGGAGTTGGGCCATTTTAGTGGGAGTTCTGAGACAATTTCATTTAAAACGGATCAAAAAGCAAAATCAAGCAAATCTATCAAAGTAAGAGGACGTAGTAAGGACACCATTCAATACAAAAAAAAATACATTAATATAGAACTAGGCTGTTCTATATCGATCAAATTAGGCGATTATTTCAGTAAACATGCAACTGTTCGAATCAACTAGATTTTTCAGTCCATTTGTCGAGGGATGTTGGAAAATGCTTCACAACGATATTGTTTTTTTAAACTAGAATCAAGACAAAGCAGTCAGAGCTGTTGAAAATGTGTATTTATTGATTTACAAAAGGCAAAACATAACACCGCTTAAATAATTTGGTTTCGTCTGAAACCTAGAAAGGTACTGTCAGTTTCCAGAGGCATATGTCCCTGGAGGCTATTGTACATACACTTACAGCAACATCTTCAAAGCTTTAAAACTGCATTCTGTTCAAACAGACAGAAGCATTGGACACTTGATACTCGCTCCAGTAAAAATCCAATTTAAACACACAATTGAGTTGGGAAATTGGTTCAAATAATTTTTGTAACCATGTTGTTTATGTATTGCTTTTTATACATTGGCAGTATATATTTTTTTGCGATCAAAATATGACTGATTAAAAATTTGATTAACATTTTAAGGGGCCCAAACTGTTTGTGTGTGTGTGTGTGTATATATATATATATATATATATATATATATATATATATATATATACACACATACATATATATGTTTTTTTCCTATATAAAATAAATATCTGGTTCAAAGGAGTAATAGTGTTTTGTTTCTTTACTGGTTGTAAAATGTTTTACTTGGTGACAATGCATGTAAGTACACAATTAGTACAAATAATTGCACACAACTGTTAAAAAAAGATTTAATTCAAACAAGGAATATAATGTAAACTAAAAGTAAATCAGCGAGTTAAGAATGACATCCTGACCATGTCACATGTACTTTAATTCCTTCCATTGTCTACTTGTTAGTGTGTGCACATGTGTTGGCGAGAGGAATGTCTTCTTCCAGACCCCGACTCCCTTATCCACCAAGTGTCAAAAAACTGAATGTTATGCTTCTTAACAGTAATACGGAGTAAGACAGGTGACACACATATTTACAATCATCTTGTTTACAAGAACCTCTGCCATGACCCAGGGATTCTAATTAAGGAATTTTAGAGTTGAATCAAAAATAAACCCTGAATACAGTTTCCACATGCTGTCTATGGAATGAAACAGTATCTGATGGACTTCTGCTCATTGAGTATTCAAACAATTAGGAGTTGAATCCAGGGAATTTTATTACAATTAACTTTTTTTAAAATAAGGTAATGCAGAAAAGAGCATAAAACAAAATGATTATTACAGTAACCTATTAAAAATTTTAAATGAGCAAAAATAAATTTCTTCCCCAACCCAGAAACAATCCTGTAACCAAAGTATACTCCCCCCTTTGTGATGTCATTCGCTGAATTATATCTCACCGGATTAAACAAAACGTTTTTACAGTGCTTTACCATTATACATTTACATTAGAACTTAAAGAGGGAAAACAATTTAGGCCATAAAAGTCCAATGATCCAGTTACTCAATTATTTAAAAAGGAGGAAAGTGCCCCAGCCCACCAGTACTAACTAAAATTCTCAACATCAGAACACCAAAGCAGTATTGTCTTCTGATGTAATAATAGGTTCTTTTTTCTCGGATAATGAAAGTATGAGAAAAGTTAAGTAATGGTATAGGTGAATGTCTTACATCTGTGAGTGATTTTGGGGGGGGGGGGGGGGGGGGGGGGTTAGCGTTTCATACAAGCCACTGTGATAATGAGTGGGTAGTGGTAGTCTATTTAGTGTTGAGCTCATTCTCTAGCTCCATGAGCTTGCGCGAGGCCTTGACCTTGGTGGACACCTCCTTGCCGTGGGAGAACAGCCGCTGCCGCTCCTTGAAGGTCAGGCTCTCTGGAGCTCCTGGGGCCGCATTCTCCTGCTCCTGGCTGAGAGAGGAGGAGTAACATGCTGTACTTCATGAAAATAAA
Source organism: Lota lota (assembly GCA_026745465.1). Lineage (NCBI taxonomy): Eukaryota > Metazoa > Chordata > Actinopteri > Gadiformes > Lotidae > Lota > Lota lota. Next base: position 205,912 of record JACYXH010000001.1, on the reverse strand, counting down.
ACGCTGGAATCAAACCATATCTGATGAAAAAACAATCAAAACTTAGTATGAGCAGTAATGAATACAAAAAATATATATATTTCTGACTATTACTTTCAAACTTCTGAAAAAAACGACACTAGATTTGGACTTGTACTTGCAATACACTAGGGCATCCATGTGTATAAATAAGGCCTGTGCAGTGATAGTTGACACCAAATGTTGTAAGGACTGATTGAGGTCTGCGATGAACATGGCTGGCTGGAATCAAAGCTTGGTTTGACGTTAAGAGTGAGTAGAGAGATGGATTTTTAAAAGCCCTGTCTCACCTTTTGGTCCACTTGTCCTTGAAGACCTCTCCCATTCCTACAAGTCCTGCAGGGTTTCCAGTGTACGAATCAAATCCTGTACAACAGAGTCAGTAAGTACCACTTACTAAGTACTATCAGTAAGTCAACCTCTCCTCTCAGACATTCTGCGGCATTGGCAAGCTGCTGTGTACCATTTAAAAATGAGTCCACATGAAAATATTCTAAATCTGTTGGTTCTGTACATTTCCAATTTAGTCCTTTTCTTAAACTTGTAGTCTTTTAATAAATGGTACTCTGCAGCTTCTCTTTCAGATCTACAATATCTACATCACCAAAGAGGTCCCACAGACCAGATGAAGCAGGAAGGGAAGAACACTAGACGAGCATTAAGTTAACTGCTTTATCAAACGAGAAACACAAGCCCAGAAGAAGAGAAAAAGAAAGCTGTGTTAGAGGAAAACAAACAGAGTTAAAATGTCGGTTACAAAGCTAATCCCGAAGCAGTGAGGCATCTGTTGAACATTACAGCAGGGGTCATTGGTCAAGGTAACTCCGTTTTGGCCACAAGTTTTAGTTGTTTGGTAGTTTTCCATCAGAAAAATCCCAAAGTAGAGATGCAAGTCTAGCACAATAGTACAATTCTAGCCCAAATGTACCACCAGGGAGTTGAATAGGTCAATGTGTGGCATTATAGGTGACCTTGACTGTTGCCTAATACACAATGTTAGTTTGGCACACATGCCCCTGCGTCTTTCGCCAAGTGCGGACTGAATTGTATCCCGGATAATGGAGCAAAGTCGCAGGACTTGTATCGAATACATTCCTGGATTAAGCAAAAGGCCCATTTAATATTCATTAATTCAGCCTCATGTCTACTTCCCACATTCCATAAAACACGTGTCCAAGTGCATGTGGGAGTTGACGGTTGTTTGACTTTATTAATGGAGGGACTGGAAAAGGGGTGCTAGGTGGATTGGGGGTCAATGGGACACAATTCATACGCAGACGGAGACGCAGTGGCTCATGTTTTCACCCGACATACTGAGCCGATCCATTACACTGGCAGCTCTGAGCTAGCACTGTAGGTTACATTTGAACCCCTGTGGTGTGGTTTCTGTGACTCAAATTGAATGTAGCCTGTAGTCATCGCAGTAAAATGTGTGTATCAATCAATGTGCTAGCCTGTCTTTAAGTTGCCAGCGTAACGTAATTGGCTAAGAATGTCTTATGGAAGTAGTGAGTGAGGCGGGAGATTCAGGTTCTGATGGTCACTTGAACCCCTGCCAAAGTGACCCATGGGAGTTGGGGTTAGTGAAGCTAGCAGCCTTTAGCCACACCATGACTACATGGCTGAAAAGCTATAGATATACAAAAGCCACACACATGCAGACTACCAGATACACATAAGAAAATCCAGCACAAAGTTTGGTCTGAAACAGACACAAAGAAGTGACGGTCAGAAGAACTGACATGGACATCTCGGACAAGGAAGAGCAACACAGACTGACAGGCATACAGACAAGGCCAGACCCACAAAAAAGAAGGATGAACAACTACACAACAAAGAAAACATTTAAAAGAAAGACGTCAAGAATAAGCAAGAAATCAGGGCACTGCCTAGGTCAAGCTGAAGCTCAGCGCAAGCAGTAAAAAGCGATGGCTACCAAAGCCGAGTATTTGGGGACAGTAATTCTTTTGTTGGGGTGCAGTGGCGTGACGGTGTAGGAGACATCCACATGGAGGCGAGCACAGCTGGTTGAATCGATGAGATTTGCAACAGGTGCTTTGTGGGAATGAGGTGGGATTCGGGGGGGGGGGGGGGTAAAGTTAGTGGGTGATTTCCCCTTACATTGGGGCCAGTAATGAGTCTAGGACCAGAAATGTGCCTTAATTCTTTTTTTATGAATGAGTTGGTAGTGTGCGTGTGCAGCAGCCCGGTGGCTAATGGTGGGTATATTCTGAGTGTATGTGTGAGACACCGTTTGTCTTTGGCTGTTCAAAGTGTGCAGACTTCAAACTTGTGTATGTAAGCAGAACTCCACCAGAGGGCATTGGACTGGCCTAGCACCAAGTGAACGCACATACACATTCCCATATCCCTGTCTGCAGCATCTCTCCATCATTAAGAAACCTATTCACACACACACACACACACACACACCATTCACCCCCCCCCCCCCCCCCAGTAGAGGTCACTAGAGACCTGCATGGCTTTGTTTCTGAACAGCCAAAGACAATGAAGGTGCTTTGTACTCCTTCTCATAATTAGTGGGGTCATGTCAAATAAATTAAAATGAGTCTGAATTGAAATAGTTGAGTGATCGATGAGGGTGGGAAAGCCAAGAGTGTAACTCATTTCCTTGAACCGTCCCTAAGCATGGCCGTGGGCAGGCAGATAAGCAGCTAGCTGAACCCTCCCTAAGCATGGCCGTGGGCAGGCAGATAAGCAGCTAGCTGAACCCTCCCTAAGCATGGCCGTGGGCAGGCAGATAAGCAGCTAGCTGAACCCTCCCTAAGCATGGCCGTGGGCAGGCAGATAAGCAGCTAGCTGAACCCTCCCTAAGCATGGCCGTGGGCAGGCAGATAAGCAGCTAGCTGAACCCTCCCTAAGCATGGCCGTGGGCAGGCAGATAAGCAGCTAGCTGAACCCTCCCTAAGCATGGCCGTGGGCAGGCAGATAAGCAGCTAGCTGAACCCTCCCTAAGCATGGCCGTGGGCAGGCAGATAAGCAGCTAGCTGCAACACCGCAGCAACCAAACAGACAAGAGGCGGCGAGCGACAACACCAACAGTACTATGATTGGTTTGGAGTGGTGTCACTCGAGTTGGGGATGTGGTCGGGCAGAGGAGTGGTGTTGGTGGACAGTTACGGTAGCTTGATTTTTGCTGGCAACTAATAATGACCATCTGATTGGAAGAAGGCATTGGGGTGAGAAGGACAGAAAGAGGGTGAACTAAAAACAAACAACACAAACAATACAGAACAAATATGAAGGGCAATTGGATTGGATCTGAAGAGATCATCCACACTTAAAAAACCCAGACAAATAGATGGGCGATGATTGACTAATCTACAGAAAAGGTCAATTTAGACACGAAATTTGGAAAAGGAAAAACAGGTTGGTTCAAAATGTTTGCCCGCCCTGCTTGAAGTACGCTACACCACAGAAGAGACTAGTCAACTAACGGGCGAGGGTATGGAGGACGCCGTGACGAGCTCCTCCTCTTGTTCTACCTTTCAGCTGGCCTGAGGGGATGAAGCTGGGTTTGGCAGGAGGGGGAGGGGCGTGGCCTGTACTGTTGGAGTTGTTGACTGGCGGCTGAAACGAGCTGGACAGGAAGATGCCGTCAGACAATGGGCGGGGCTTGCGGGCAGTGGGCGGCGGCCGAGGCTTCCCAGGCCCCGAGGCCGGGAGGTCACCGTACGACTTCCGGGTCGCCGACAGCTTCAGCTGACCTGATAGGGCGCTGCCGCCCGCCCTGGTGAACTCCTCTCCTTCCTCATCGTCTTCCTCGTCGCCTGCATAGGACACGAACGTGGCGGTGTAGAGCGCGTCGGGGGAGACCACCTGGCTTTTGAGGTAGGAAGTGTTTCTCTGCGGGGGGGGCGGGGGCGTGTTAGTGAGGGGGTCAGGGGGCTGGTAGTCCCGGGGGAGGGGCGGCCGGTACAGACCACCAGGCTCGTCGGGCGTCAGCAGCTTCCTCTCGGCCTCGTCGTGCTGCCGGCGCCGCTCCGCCTCCAGCCGAGTGTAGTACTCCTCCTCCTGTCTCCTCTATGCACAGGAGGAGGACAACCTGTTAGTCAGCCCCCCTCACCTCAGGACAGGGACGAGTTCTACCTCCTGTCTCCTCTATGCACAGGAGGAGGACAACCTGTTAGTCAGCCCCCCTCATCTCAGGACAGGGACGAGTTCTACCTCCTGTCTCCTCTATGCACAGGAGGAGGACAACCTGTTAGTCAGCCCCCCTCATCTCAGGACAGGGACGAGTACGCTACACTAGTCTAGCAGCAGGGCTACAGCCACCATTGGGTACCTACTGAAAACGGGCAGAAAGACTTGGCCCACACGACTCTTTCTTTGAGAACGCAAACAACAGGGACCACAGCACCTCTGCTGAAGCCCAGCTAACTGCCTTGATGCCTTTGGAGCAAGCCTGGTCTCTGTGCATGAGAACCCCCAGAGGTAGTGCTGAATGGAAGGAGAGCTAATTGTGCCTAAGAAAAAGAGAGTCTATGTCCCGTTGTTACCGCCGATAGGTGGTCCGCTGGGTGTTTGGTAGATGAGAGGTCCATCAACGTCTGGGTGAAAGTCTCTTGGCTGTCAAGGCTCTCGTAAGGGTTCTGGAACCATTGATAGGACACAAAGTGCGTAGGAGCGCTGGCGTGTGTGCGTGGTGGTGGGGAGGGGAAGGTGCTAAATACCGAAGCCCTGTCCCATTTACCTTTCCTACACCCTGACAGTTTGGAGGCAGTCTCTCTAAACTGAACAGAGAGGTAAAAACAAACACTCCCAACTCCAATCTATACAAATGTTTGACATGACAAATAAGTTACGGTGGAGTGTGGGTGGTTGGTGGCTGGTTTAACCAGCCTCACCTGGCCCGAGTCAGACTGATTGGACTCTGGGGCTGCACACCTGTTGTGCATTGAATGTGCCAGGTTAAACCAGCCATCACCACACACACTCAAGGAGATCTCCTACATGGCAGCATGGATCACCATCTGTATGTCTCATTGTCCTCAAACTCTGCAGTAAACCGGTTATTTATGGGGTATTTAACTAAGACGTTTAAACAGATTTTAAATGTTTTGATTAATGTTGCGATACGTCCCATTTCAACTAGCTCATAGTTTAAAATCAACTGGACATATCTGTAGTCATGGCTGATCCATAGTGATTTCAACGTTGTCAATAAAATCACATCCTATAACTGAAAACTAATGCTGGCCGGTCCCACTCTTTGTTTACAAGAATCGTCCTATCGACACTCCTAAACCCCTCCCGCTCATCCCATTCATCAGCTGAGCTGACCGCACACAGTTGCAGTCAGTTAGAGTGGACACGCCACTACCACTAGGACTGCCATCTGGAGGGCAAAACGCCACTACCTCTAGGACTGCCATCTGGAGGGCAAAACGCCACTACCTCTAGGACTGCCATCTGGAGGGCAAAACGCCACTACCTCTAGGACTGCCATCTGGAGGGCAAAACGCCACTACCTCTAGGACTGCCATCTGGAGGGCAAAACGCCACTACCTCTAGGACTGCCATCTGGAGGGCAAAACGCCACTACCTCTAGGACTGCCATCTGGAGGGCAAAACGCCACTACCTCTAGGACTGCCATCTGGAGGGCAAAACGCCACTACCTCTAGGACTGCCATCTGGAGGGCAAAACGCCACTACCTCTAGGACTGCCATCTGGAGGGCAAAACGCCACTACCTCTAGGACTGCCATCTGGAGGGCAAAACGCCACTACCTCTAGGACTGCCATCTGGAGGGCAAAACGCCACTACCTCTAGGACTGCCATCTGGAGGGCAAAACGCCACTACCTCTAGGACTGCCATCTGGAGGGCAAAACGCCACTAGCTCTAGGACTGCCATCTGGAGGGCAAAACGCCACTACCTCTAGGACTGCCATCTGGAGGGCAAAACGCCACTACCTCTAGGACTGCCATCTGGAGGGCAAAACGCCACTACCTCTAGGACTGCCATCTGGAGGGCAAAACGCCACTACCTCTAGGACTGCCATCTGGAGGGCAAAACGCCACTACCTCTAGGACTGCCATCTGGAGGGCAAAACGCCACTACCTCTAGGACTGCCATCTGGAGGGCAAAACGCCACTACCTCTAGGACTGCCATCTGGAGGGCAAAACGCCACTACCTCTAGGACTGCCATCTGGAGGGCAAAACGCCACTACCTCTAGGACTGCCATCTGGAGGGCAAAACGCCACTACCACTACTGTAGAGTCGGGACACCCGACACTACACGGGACAACCGAGGAATGGAATAGATGGGTCGGGGCAGGAACACTACTGGGACAGGGCAGGAACACTACTGGGACAGGGCAGGAACACTACTGGGACAGGGCAGGAACACTACTGGGACAGGGCAGGAACACTACTGGGTCGGGGCAGGAACACTACTGGGACAGGGCAGGAACACTACTGGGACAGGGCAGGAACACTACTGGGTCGGGGCAGGAACACTACTGGGTCGGGGCAGGAACACTACTGGGACAGGGCAGGAACACTACTGGGACAGGGCAGGAATACTACTGGGACAGGGCTTTGTGTGCGTATTGATGGATGAGACCACCTGGCTGGAAGGTTGCGTATGGACATATTTTACAGTGGCGTTGGGTGAGGTGGGAGAGAAGCAGCAGTTTCGGGTAATGGTTTTTGGATCAATGCTGGATGAAAATGGTTCTAACACAAATGGATAACTGAAACAGATATTTGCTTTTGCTAACCCCAAAAAACTCAAACAATGGAACAATGAATAAAACAAATAAGGAACCCCTGGCTAAAACAGACAACATCCACAGCACAACGCGATGGGGGCTCCATGCTTAAAGTGAGGCGTAACAACACACACTACAGGGGGAAGGGGACACGGGGTCAACATGCAACTCCACATCTTATACACATCTGTAGACACATACATTGAATTATTTAGTGTGTGTGTGTGTGTGTTGCTAGTCGGACCTGGTTGAGTGAAATCAATAAAGCAATTCATACCAACGTTACACCAAGGTTAAAGGTTATCACAACTTAGTGTCAAGAGTCTACGGGCGCGTTCACTCCTACTTGTTGGAGCTGTCGTTCCGAACCCTGGGGTGTCCTCTCCCCTAGTTGGGTTTGTTTGGGAGTATAGGAAAGCCCACATACGCCAACAATGCACCTTGGCTACGCTACAACATACCAATGCTTATAATAGCCTAAGTAAGCTTAGGCTTAGTAAGCTAATAATCCCATACCAACACCTGAGAAGAGTGACAACTGTATTTATAGGTACATCCCATTTTATTTGACATTCAAGTTATTTTTGTATTTACTTTTATTGTCTTGTCTTCTGTGTTTTCTATTGAGATCAATGAGAGCTATTCGACAATGTTTCTGTTGGTGGTCTTTGTACCAAATGAGTGGCTGGTTCGGTACACATCACTCAGGATATAAGTGTGAACACGCCCTGAGAGACTAGAATCTGTTTTTGTTTTTTTTGCAATAATGCCAAGTGTTACCTATGCCAAGTTTTAAAAGTAGCTTCATCAACAGAGTATTCACACAGCGGGAGACAATGCTAACAGTCCTCCAGGCCTTCCTAGAGGCACTGCAAGGCCCAATATACCTTCTCATCTGCCTCCCTCCAGCTCCTCTCCTCCTCCTGCTTGGCCCGCTCCTCCTCCCTCCAGCTCCTCTCCTCCTCCTGCTTGGCCCGCTCCTCAACCTCCCGCTTGCGGATCTCCTCCAGTTGCTGCTTGCGCCTCCGCTCCTCGTCCTGCAACTGCTCAACACACACACACACACACACACACACACACACACACACACACACACACACACACACACACACACACACACACACACACACACACACACACACACACACACACACACACACACACACACACACACACACACAGAGAATGGCGAAGGCAGAGAAAGGCGAAAAATAAGTTAGTGAGGGATCAGTTGTCACAGAGCTAATCAGAGGCAGAGAATGCGTGTACTATCTGAAGGGTAACTAAATGCCTGCTTAGATGTTTCTGTACAGAACCAGGGTTCAGTTGTATCGGCCCTAACAGCAACACACATGCACCCACACACAGCGTGCAGCTTGCACACACACACACCACAGAAAACATGCAAATGGTCCCGCACAACATGCACAAGGACAACGGGAATAAAACCGGCAACCTGATCAAACACCCATCCCAACAAGGATGGACGCGCTGCACGCGCACCACATGTGGTGTATTGGATTCTTCCTAATGGCTAGGTCACTGTTCTGGTCTGCCGCGCAAACATGCAACTTCAGGACATGCTTCAGTTTGATGCAAACAACATTCCCAAGGGCAGGCGAAACACGATGTCACTGGAGGCAACACATTATCCGAGAAACGCCATCCCACACCACATTGAGGCGGTGAGGGATATGAAGAAGCTCAGTTGAGCACACAGATGGAGGGATGAAGGCATGGATGATCACATGAGCTCCACATCCCAGTGGGGGGGGCCTTAGAAGCCCAGTGGCTAGGAGAGGCTCATGCAAACTACCCTGGAATCTGTGTGCCGCTTGCAAAGCATTTAGCCGTGCACCCCATCCTTTATCTGCACTCAAACCTCCACTGTTGCCGCCTGTACGCTGTATCTCAAAGACGATTCTTTAAAGGTCTTTTTACCTCAGGCACATAAGTAATAAACGTCGGAAAAAGCGACTAAAAATTATGACAAACATAATCGCGTTAACTAAGCATTAGTTACGATGCCAACATGCTGCATTTTCCACTTGCAGCATAGTTGTTCCACTTTTTAATCAAAGTGTAAAACAAGTTAGCGAATGGCAGTTTACGGATGAGGGGGATGATAAGTGGATGTGCATTCTTTAACACGTAAATATTTTGGAGCCGGTCGTTTTTGAGGTTGTTTCCCTGTTCCATAACTAAAAGTAGGCTGTCAGTTGGAGAAAGTTGGTATCCAAATCTAAACTTTCGTAATACAACGGCACATCGTCATGTTATCAAAAGCAACCTGTATTCAGTGCAAGTAAACACTGGCCTGTAGCGCCGATTGCTGTCGAGATGAATGATCATTTAACAGACACAGATACTCCTTCCCTGTATAATCAGTGCTCAGGGCTCACAGTATGCCTGCCCATTCTCCATGTTTCTATTAACCGTAGCACTTCCTGCCGATCGCATTCAATTCTGATTAGCCATCTGTCTGTTTATCTATCCATGTACCTGTCTGTCTGTCTGTCTGTCTGTCATCTCTCCGTCTATCTAGAATCATCCACACGGGCGCCGACGTGTGACATGTGTGCAACCCAATTGAATTAGCCCACTGTGCCCCCTCTTCCCCCCCACTCTAGGTCATCGTTGTGTTTGTTATGGTTGCCGTTGTTTGTGGATTCTGTAATGGTTGTCACTATTGTTGTTGTTTCATGCGCTGTGTCTTTATTGTTAATGGAAATAAAAATTATAAATGGTAAACAAAAAAAGACGTTTAACGTATAGATAATTATATATCTATGATTGTAGTTTACCACTATAAATGCAAAAGAGGACGGTTTGTTGAGAAACGTAAATATACTATTAAGTACTTCCGCCATGTCCTACAGCACGTAGGCTAGAGTGACTATGACAAAGATACCGAATTAACCTGGCATTTGTGTACAGTTCCGCACCATGATTATTTATTATTTAATTTGGAAACTAATCGAAACAAAAAAACACGTTAAATGTAAAAGGCCCTTTAGTCTCCCGAGCTTGTTGTGTATAATGACTGAAGTGAATTTTTGAGGAGCAGCAGTTTAATTTGACAGCAGAGGTTTTGAGTGCAACAAAGGGATGGCAGGTTCACATTAAAGGGGAGATGATCCCATTCCTTTCTCACTCTAAGGTTAAGTCAGCCTTCCCGGCACCACCCCTTAAAACCAAAACACAACCACAGCCGTCCGGGTGAGCGGACAGGAATAACACGGGTGAGTGGGCTATCTAGACAGGAAACAGGAAGTAAAACAAGTTACGCAAGAGAAAGGGAAGGGATGAACAACATTTGCCATTAACAGGACGAACGTACCAAGTCTAGAACAGAGATAGCAGGGACAGCTGTCTGCTGCTAAAGTGAAGAAGAGAGGAGATTGACCGAGAGAGGGGAATACAGGACAAACAAAAAAGGAGAAGGTGAAGAATTAGCAAGGCTCAGGGTACCAACAAATGGTCGAAAGAGAGTGAAAGAGTGATCCCAATTCCCCAAAAAAGAAAAGGTAATGGGAATAAATAAGAAGAGATCGATAGTAAAATAGAGGTAGGAAATAAAAAAAAAGGTGAAAACATTGTTTTATAAAATGTAGCGCAGCAAACATTCACTTGTACGTCATTATAGGGTCAGTGAATGCACCCTGCAAAGATATCAATGAATTGGGCCCAACCGGCAATGACTATATACTACCTCATAGATGGCCCACATACTCTGTGCCCTCCTCTATTGGACACTCACAAGGGCTCTTGGATCAATCCTCATGAACTGTGTGCCCATGAGCTATGCGTTTTGAAACACAAAAAAGGCACAAAAGAGTCCATCCTCTAATGATAATACTTCTAGTACAGGTCCTGAAGGTCACATCTCCATGTTGCTATGCAGTGTGGTGCTTAGCAACCAGCCAAGCCCCATGCCACTCCTCCTGTACCCCCTTCCCCCATCCAGCCAGTCAGATACAAGGCGCTTCAGCATGGCAAAGCAATGATGTAAGCATGTTGCAGAGGCACATCACAGCACATTCATTGTGTGAGCTATAGGGACTTGTATTCCTACCTCCTTCATGCCAACATAAACACTTTGATGAAGACCCTGCTCTTCCACTAGCTTCGTGCCCACCTCTGCCTTATCAACCAAGCAACAACCTTAGTTACAACCTCAATAACTTATTTGTAATACACCAGCCGTAAATAATCATAATCCTTAATCTATATCGACCTTACTATCTATCAATTGCAATGCAAAAATAACATACAAAAGAATCCTAGTGCACCAGAGTTACAAAATACTCATGTTTGGTGCCCGCCATGTGGTATGATTTTAAAAGCTTTGAAACTTATTTTAAAATGAGGGGTTCTCCAGTTTTCCCACTAGTCTCCAGCCTCACCTCACCTCCGTTCAGCCTCCAGCCGCTGTCTACTACACCACTAGTCTCACAGGGCCCTCTTCTCAGCCTCCAGGCTCTGTTTAACTCCTGTCTACTACACCACTAGTCTCACCCGGGCCCTCTTCTCAGCCTCCAGGCTCTGTTTAACTCCTGTCTACTACACCACTAGTCTCACCCGGGCCCTCTTCTCAGCCTCCAGGCTCTGTTTAACTCCTGTCTACTACACCACTAGTCTCACCCGGGCCCTCTTCTCAGCCTCCAGCCTCTGCATGATCATGGCCGTGTCCACGTCCTCATCGTCCTCTTCCTCCTCGTCTTCATCGCTTTGCTTGGACTCCTGCAGCCTTTTCTGGAACTGCCACTCTAGCATGAGCTTGCGGAGGCGGTCGCTCTCCTCTGCGGTGCGCTCCGGCTTGGCCTGGCGGTGGGAAGGAGCATTTTTCCTTTTTTAATCCTACACGGCCCTGTACTTGCCGATATCCTAATGTCCCCTCTGGGATTAATAACATTACCATGTGATCTTATCTTAAACGAGCAGATGGGTGACTGCGTACACCAGGTGGCTTGTGGAACATCTCACACTCACCTGGAGCTCCTGGATCTCCTTGTCCAGCAGGTCCACTATGTGCAGCTGCTGCTGCTTCTCAGCCTTCTCGCGGGCGTCCCTCTTCCAGGGGTCCGGGGACAAGCTGTCGCTGGAGGACAGCTCCTCCTTGCTGATGGTGATGTACTGCAGGTCGCGGCGCTCAATGGTGCGCGGCTGCTGCTGTGGCAACAGCTCCCTGATCACCGTGTCCATGGCTGAAGGAGGACAAAGCCACGCTGGGTTCACTAAAAGACACTTCACGACCCCTTCGGAATAAGGGTTTAAAAAAGGTACGACATGCAAGATTAGCTATTTCAAGCTAGCTCCAGTCTAACACCGGTCACCTCCCCCTTCTATCTCCAAACCGCGCCCACCCTCAAAAAGTCGAGGCGTACTATGAGATTTCTCTGCGCTGCTGCAGAATCAAAGCAGCTCATCTAGATACCTGTACCCTTAAGTTAGCATCTACAGTACGTGTAGATGTGTTTTAGAGCACATTTCAAACTAAAACATGTTGCTATTGTACCTTTAAGGTTAAGGACTTGTTCATTTTGGCACTGACATTTCTAAGCATAGTTTGAACCCTCAAACTATACATTTAGAAACCTCTACCGCAATTGAAACAAACAAAAACACAGTACCAGGGTTAGGTCCAGCGGCCTGCCCTGGGGGAGGCCCCGCATTACGAGGGAGACTGGCCAGCTTCTCGGGCCGGGACGGGGGCGGTGGCTGGTGCTGGGGAGGGTGGTAGGGTTGGGCTGGGGGCAGCTGGTGGTGCGAAGGGGGGGCGGGCATGACGGGGTTGGAGCGAATCTGCCCCAGCTTCTTCTCCTGCTCTCTACGCTTCCTCTCCCTGTGAATGAGAAACATGATCATCCAACGTCCTCAGCAGTGAATAACACGTGTCAATGTTTCCCAGAATCACCAGCGCTGAGGGATGCAAAGAGGAACCAATAAGAACGGCCCTTTCACATTTCAAAATAAAAATAAATAAATAAATGTTAACACGTTGATAATACCGTTAGTGTTTAAAGAGCCAGTGAACCCACTGTTTCAGCGGGATTTCGAACACTTTGAGATCTTAAAAAAATTGTTTTGGGCGGAGAGTTCTAGGAAAGAGGGGGGTGTGTTATCGCCATGGTTACGGCCCACGGCAACTTTGTGATACATTTTTAGTACCGTCGTTGTGTATGAGCATTATAATGAGCGATGTTGTATACGACATGTACCACACACCGTAGCGATATAATATAGGTATCCGGGAATCCGAACACTCGGACGCGGGTATTAAATAAATCGATGCTCAGACGGAGCTTCACCATCCACACACACCGTAGCGGTGTACAATACGTGTCCGAAAAGCTCAACTTTCTCTGGGACACTGCAGTCAAACCGCTGCCCAGACAGAGCTCCACACGTCCACAAAAAACGCGACTGAGTGCCTCTGAAAAGGCACTCCCACGTCACGAAAAGAACGCCACCTGCGTCACAGCAGAGTGGAACGTTCACGTGGTGTTTTGGGGAGATACATAGGATTTTACCCCATTTCCCTCTAAATTGGGGACTTATTTCAGTAACTGTGATAAAATGGCATAGATTACTATGTTGACGATCACATAAGACAAATGACCACGTTTAATGCCAGTGAACGTTTTGGGTTCACTGGCTCTTTAACGTTACGTCACATTGCATAAAGTGGTACTGGGTGGTTGTATTGGAGAAGTATTACGAATACGAGTACACAGTATCGAGCCCGAGTTCGAGTACTGGTGCATCCCTCTAGGAACCGTGTCTACATTATCAATATGTTTTGTGCCATAACACAAAGTCAAAGTAAACAACAGAAGTGGTAAACACGTAACAGTTAGTGACAGTAAACAGTAGAAGTGGTAAACACGTAACAGTTAGTGACAGTAAACAGTAGAAGTGGTAAACACGTAACAGTTAGTGACAGTAAACAGTAGAAGTGGTAAACACGTAACAGTTAGTGACAGTAAACAGTAGAAGTGGTAAACACGTAACAGTTAGTGACAGTAAACAGTAGAAGTGGTAAACACGTAACAGTTAGTGACAGTAAACAGTAGAAGTGGTAAACACGTAACAGTTAGTGACAGTAAACAGTAGAAGTGGTAAACACGTAACAGTTAGTGACAGTAAACAGTAGAAGTGGTAAACACGTAACAGTTAGTGACAGTAAACAGTAGAAGTGGTAAACACGTAACAGTTAGTGACAGTAAACAGTAGAAGTGGTAAACACGTAACAGTTAGTGACAGTAAACAGTAGAAGTGGTAAACACGTAACAGTTAGTGACAGTAAACAGTAGAAGTGGTAAACACATAACAGGAAGTGACAGTAAACAGTAGAAGTGGTAAACACGTAACAGTTAGTGACAGTAAACAGTAGAAGTGGTAAACACGTAACAGTTAGTGACAGTAAACAGTAGAAGTGGTAAACACGTAACAGTTAGTGACAGTAAACAGTAGAAGTGGTAAACACGTAACAGTTAGTGACAGTAAACAGTAGAAGTGGTAAACACGTAACAGTTAGTGACAGTAAACAGTAGAAGTGGTAAACACGTAACAGTTAGTGACAGTAAACAGTAGAAGTGGTAAACACGTAACAGTTAGTGACAGTAAACAGTAGAAGTGGTAAACACGTAACAGGAAGTGAGAGTAAACAGTAGAAGTGGTAAACACTTAACAGGAAGTGACATTGACAATAGAAGTGGTAAACACGTAACAGAAAGTGACATTAACAATAGAAGTGGTAAACACATAACAGGAAGTGACATTGACAATAGAAGTGGTAAACACGTAACAAGAAGTGACATTGACAATAGAAGTGGTAAACACGTAACAGGAAGTGAAAGTAAACAGTGGCAGTGGTAAACACGTAACAGGAAGTGAGAGTAAACAGCGGCAGTGGTAAACGCGGAACAGTTAGTGACATTAACAACGGCAGTAGTAAATACCTCTCCTCCTCCAGGCGAGCCTTCTCCTTCTCATACCAGCGCTGCTGCTCCTCCCGTTTCTTGCGGTCGGCCGCCTGTTGTGCTGCAGCGGCGTTCAGCACGGAGGGCGGGGGCAGGGGGAGGTCCATCGGGGGGTCGTAGGGGTCGTGCGGGAAGTTGGTGGGGGGAGGCGGCGGGGGTGGGGGGGGGAGGTCAGAGCGTGACGGCGTCTGTGAGTGTTGCGGGGGCCCGGAGTGCGGCGCATTGGGGGTCTTCCAGCGACCGGGCCCACTCTTGTGGTTGGGGTGGGTCTTGCTGTTAGAGGAGGAGGAGGCGTTGGAGAAGTTGAGGTGCTCCTGGCTGGAGGTGGAGGACTCCACCGAGGACGAGACCTGTTGGTGGGTACCCCAGTGGTCCACGGCTCCTGGGAGTCCTGGGAAGAGGACAGAAGACAAATGAGATGCAACAATACAGAACAACCCAGCTGCTTTGGAAATTACATCAATAAGAATTCATGAAGTCAGCCGCACCAAACTATACAAGCATAGAATCTGCATCTATCTAAAACAAATAGTAAGAGTTCAATCAAATATCAATAGTTATAACAGTTATCTAGTGGAACACATATTTACAGTATAAAAGTAATACTTTTGTTCTGGCATATGTATGCAGCTTTTGGTGTCTGGTTCTAAAGCATGCCTTTGTATGGATGCGTCTATAATGCCTCACATTACTTCAGAATATGGAAAGCCATCAGTGACTTTGGGTTTTAAATAACAGTAGTTTAAAATAACCCTAAATGGGTTTCTACCGCACCATCACATGTATTACATTTTGTTAAACATAATAATTTTTAATTTCATAAAAATTCACTTAAAACCACAAAAGCCTTTTTTCTACATCCATGTATGCCAGCTGACCTCTCTGGTAGTCCATGTCCCGGTGGGCATAGTCAGCCTCACGCTGGTACTCATTCTCCCGGTAGTGTTGCTCATCGCGCTGATGCTGCTGCTGCTGCTGCTGGAGGTGCAGCAGGTCCTCCTGCCTCAACCCCCCTGGAGGAGGGTACAGCTCCTCCTGGGACTGGCCCATCTTATCCACACGCTGAGGAGGGCAACAAGGGTAACTAGGTTAACTAGCGCAGCCTCTCTCTCTTCTCTCTCTCTCTCTCTCTCTCGAAAAAGGATTGTGCAGCGCAACATAGCTTGAAAACAACAACAACTGGACAGACTGCATGGTATCGTAGGAATCACTAATACACGATTTGAATTAGTGGTCGTGCCAACAGTTTCAGTAAATCATATATCAAAGTGCTTTTTAAATTCCAACAAAAATGTTAACGTTCCACAACAATGGTAATACTCATTGTTGTGGAGTCTGTACTACATAATTACAAATCACATATAGCAGTTAGTCTAGTATAATAGTTGCAAGTCTAGTATACCAGTAGTTAATCTTGTGTATTAGTTGCAAGTCTAGTATATCAGTAGTTAGTCTAATATATTAGTAGTAAGTCTAATATATTAGTAGTTAGTCTAGTTTATTAGTAGTAGTTGGTCCTACTATATTAGTAGCAGTTAATCGTAAAATAATAGTTAGTCTAGTATATAAGTAGTTAGTCTAGCATATTAGCAGTTAGTCTAGTATATAAGTAGTTAATCTAGCATATTAGTAGTTAGTCTAATATATTAGTAGTTAGTCTAGTTTATTAGTAGTAGTTGGTCCTACTATATTAGTAGCAGTTAATCGTAAAATAATAGTTAGTCTAGTATATAAGTAGTTAGTCTAGCATATTAGCAGTTAGTCTAGTATATAAGTAGTTAATCTAGCATATTAGTAGTTAGTCTAATATATTAGTAGTTAGTCTAGTTTATTAGTAGTAGTTGGTCCTACTATATTAGTAGCAGTTAATTGTTTTCAAGATATGGGCAGTCAAAATAAAAATAATACCCAAACCCCACAATAACAATAGGTATCCACAGTTACACTACGAATACCTAAAAATATATATCACTGATTAGTCTGCCTACCTGCATGCTGTTGTGAAGTCCTTCGGCAAGGACTCCCGGCAGGCGGCTCCCTGTCATCCATGGGTTGCCAGTGCTGGGCGGGAGGAGCCTGGTTCTGGCCCTGCCCAGGGACCACCACCACCCGGTCCTGGCTCTTGGAGGCTGGGATGGTGAAGTACTCCCTGGGGTACGTCTGTGTGGGGATGGGGTACTCTTCCGGATGAGGGGGAGAGTGCTCCTCCTAAGAGATTTCAGTACAACCACATAGTTCAAAATGAGGCTCAATATTCTAATTAGGGGGCCACGCACTTTCCATAGCCTCAATTACAGAAATTGCTCATAAGCGTAATGCACCCCATCGCCAGCAGGTGGCACAAAATCACACATAAACGGCATCTATTAAACCACTGTGTGTGTGTTTGTGTGTGTGTGTCTGTCTGTGTGTCTGCGCTTTTGTGTACCTCTGTCTGTGCCTTTGTGTGCGTGTACCTCTGTCTAAAGAACAAGACAGAGTCTAGGAGTAATGACTGAACCCATGATTCGCTTAAAAAAGGTTATTATTAGGGGTCCTAAGAAATCCGTAGGAACCCTATTGTTTTCGTTAGTATTATTATTTTATTTCTGACTTTTTTGCTTCAAAAGTTGTAAATATTGGCAGGCTTGTAGAACTCGTAAAATGAGTGATGGATGCAAAGGATGGGCCACAATAACCCATAGGTGGCGCTATAATAGGCGCTTGAAGTTCACCATTTCAACAGGCTGCCATTTGCACTAGGAAAGGGCAATATGCATGCTAACCTAAATATCACAGTCAGGGGCGGTTTGTTCCATAGGGCGATTGGGCAACGCCCCACCAAAGGAAAAAGGGAGGGAATTTTTTCTATCACATTCAGTGTGACGCTAGCAGTAACTACAGTTTGTCCTGCCTTATAGTCTAATCAGTGTCAAGTGTTTCGTGGAGTACCGCCCCTTTTGGGCGATTTCAGTCAATTTGGAAATAGCCCAGAGGCCTCTCCATTGACTTTCATTGTGATGTGATTTTTTTCCAACTTCTGGCCCTGCAATGCATTCTCTGTGGCTTCCGGGGGGGCTTGCACTAACTTGATTTCGTCATACACAATGTAACAAATGTCATTGGCAGGCTCATAGCATATAACCCACCTCATGTAGGGGCTAGGGATCGCTACTGATCTAATTCATTATGGCTAACGTCGATACCTCAATAGAGCAACTCCAATGTCATCGTAGTAATCAGGATAAATTAAATACTGAAGGATTAGGCCCACCCAGACCGAATGTAACCAACAATTTATCTACAATGGGGGGGAAATCGTACAACCGGAATCTCTTGACGTGCTGGTATGAGCAGTAAACATGGCTAGCAAGATGCCGTTTCGTCCCAATGGAGGCACGGACACCGCATGGACAACTACGGGTGTCAACGACCTGCATCATCTCTCAGAGAAGGCGAAAAAGCATGAAATATCTAAGATGCATATGGACAGTTGCCTGAAACGCTCAGCTTTCGGGAGGGTCAACACACTGTTGGACAAGAGCTACAGGATAGGTGTGCGACAACGATGAGGTGAACAAGAACCGCCACATTCTAGGCTGCGTTATGACTGTGTTCGAGTTAGCTTTGCGTGGGAAAGACGAGCGTGAAGGCCCTGGTCCCAGCAACCTTGGGATTTTTCGTGGACTGGTCAACTTTGTAGCGTCGCTACATCGACGGGAAATATACTGTGCAAGAACGCTGCTTTGAATTCGTCCCCCTCTCTGATTCCACGGCCGAATCAATTGCCAGTGCGATTTTTGAGAGACTGAACCGTCTTTTCACCGACACTGACAGAGGTAAACTCATCTAGCAAGCGTACGACGGGGCCAGTGTGATGATGCAGCAGAAGGTGCTTGAACATTACGGAAGTGACCATTATATGCATTGCTACGCGCACCAGCTGAATTGGACTATGCAGCAAGCCACTTCTCACATCCTAGCAGTAACGTTTTTCTTTTCAGATTTGGGCGGCATTACCCGTTTTTTTAGCTGGTCGCCCAAACGCACTAGCATTCTCGACAGGAACGTCTTACTGCATTGGCCATGATTTCAATGGAGAGGCAACTAGTCAAAAACATGCCTGATTTCAATGAGAGGGTAATTGATCACTTTGTGGCTTTGACAGAGAGACAAGCAACGTTTCACTATAAGTGAGTAATAGTGAGTGTATATAACCAACTGTACATATGTTATACTTTGCATACTTACCAAATGTACATACATTTACATTTGCACTCTTTTGTATATTCTTACTCTCCACTGTCCATCACCATACTTATTGTAAGATATAGCATTACTAGTACTTGAACTTCCTGCATTTAAAGTAGAAAAGTACACAGTCGAGATGTAAATGAATGAAGAAACTGCAATAAGATAAGATTGTATTTTTTAAGTGAGCCAAGTGATACCCACTGCTGTAATTTAAATAGGAAGTGCATATAGTTTATAGGCTGGGAAATTCCCTGCCTCCCCCTCATTTGCAAGAGACTGGAGTTTCTAGAGGCCAAATGTTGGCTTTTGATGTTTTGACAACTTGGACTTTTGTCTATATAATTTCATTTTTTCTCGCAATTTAAGTCTGGAACTGGATTTATTGACCACACATTAAGCTGCCTAGTTTAGTACATAACTAGCAAATCCCCTTGTGAGGGCAGAATACAGAGTATTGTGAGTGAAAACCTTACTCAATTTTATTTGATTAATTGTAAAGCAGGTCTCTCTCTCTTCACATTCAATGGTGTGAGGGTAAACTGATGACAATTGTTATAATTGTAATTTAAATGTAATAACAATTTATCTCTACATTTACAATATACTCCTCGATGTAGCCGTCCACAATTACTGTAGCCTAAAGGACTTATGTTGCCATCTAGTGGTTACTGGTGGTATTGCTATTTGAGGTGACCAAAACAATTGATTTGCCCCCCCTGAGAGATTTGGCACCAGCCGCCACTGATCACAGTGCTGCTTGGAGAAGGTCAGTGGGTTTCAGATCCACTCTTGGTCCGAGTCCAGCTCGGTTACAGCAGAGCTTCAATATAAAGCGGGTCGCACACCAGACGAGCCAGGGGGCGCCGCGTAGTAGAAAGACAACACACACCGGAAGATTCCAATTCAGGTCATGTTCTGTGTTTAATATAATGGGTCCGAATGGATGGCGCTGCAATTTGTTTTAAGGTGGCAATTCTGATATGTTCACACTCAAAGAAAGTTGACGGAGAATCGCAGACATGAAAATAATACTAACTAATACAATTTATGATGATTTGCAAACACTTTTACTTACTTTAAAGTTTACATACTTTTTTGTTGTCCTTTTTAACAAAATGCTGCCATACCGTCGACTTATTTGGTATCAATTAGTTTGGAGCCCAGTAAATGTTCAGTAATTTACGACAAGCAGTCTTCCTTAACCTCTTCATGACGAATACCTGGTACTGGGCTTGGCCCCTCCCCCCCAATTTCAAAGACGTCATAAGGGATTTAAACACATGAGAAAGCAGTCATGTGACAGACCACTATAAAGATTAGATTCTCAACTTTTAGTCTATCATAATCATTATTAGCTAAACGAAAGACAATTCCAACCCCAAACAAAATAAGAAGCATGCAACAACAAACTGACTATCAACAGACTATCATATGAAAGCTGAGACTCCACTCATTCCAACAGTCCAAACCATATCACTGTGTGACTAAAACTAGCCAGACTAGAGGAAAAAACCAATCAAGAATAAAC
This sequence comes from Lota lota, assembly GCA_026745465.1. NCBI lineage: Eukaryota > Metazoa > Chordata > Actinopteri > Gadiformes > Lotidae > Lota > Lota lota. Next base: position 185,409 of record JACYXH010000001.1, on the reverse strand, counting down.
TTCACTTTTTCTAGTTACAACCAAAGATTATGTTTTACCTTTGTTGTTTTTGTCATCAAAGTTGTGTTTGATCGCATAAACCCCCATAAACGGGTAATCTAGTGTCTGGGCACCATTTTTCAAGAAACAAGGTGTTTATCATTTCAAACCCTAAGAGGGTTTCAGAGGAAATAGGATATTTGCCTTCAATCAGAACACAGCTTCATCGTCATCTGGTGGCCGTATGGTGCAATCGCGATTGTTTGGCTCGGTGTCATTGAATTCAATTTGCCCTGACCTTTCAATGGAGGGGTCACATGTCAAAATTGTACAATGGGTTCTCAGGATATCCACCTCTTTGTGGTTCATCAAGTTTATATTGTCAATTTTGCGTCGGTTTGCATTGGATTTATGTTTCTATTTTCTCTACCAAAACCTCTACTGTTGCTCTACTTCCACTTTATTGGCATCAAATAATGACCCAGGTACTCATCAGATGTTGTGCTATGGCCCTATAGCACTATAGGGCTACCAACCGATAATTCACTAGGTGGTACTCACTCTAAAACATGACATTTATTTCAGGCAGAAATAAACTTCTGTTCTAGCTTCTTTCACTCTAACCTAGTATTCCCATTCATTATTTCACTTGCACAACAATCTCACAGGTAGTCTCTTTCTTTTGGTACCAAGATTACATATTAAAGCCCTTGAAGTTGTGGAGATGTGCTCTATTTACTTTGGGTATGTTATTTTCAGAAAGAAAATCAGGAAAAGGCCTAGTGATGACGAGGATAAATTGGGCAAGTTCAAAGTTGTGAAAATCGGGGTGTTTGGATCTCCTGTCTTAAAAGTCTTTAGTCTATCAAACCATATGATTATTAAAACAGAAACTATGGAGCCTTCAATATTATTATTCATAATTAATGTTATATCTAACACAATATAGACTATCACTCAAAAATAAAACACATCGGTCTGCATATGTCCCTCCCGCCCCAAAAATAATGGATTAGGAAGCGCGCTTTTACCTTATGAAATGAACACCAGCGATTGTCTGACCAATGAGAATTTGGTCGAACAAGTGCATTTCGACCAACCAATCGACCAGAACTTGACAGCCCTTGTCATTTAACCGAACGTCACCAGGACATTATCGGTTTTACTGACAGGCGTGATCAACTGCCAGCCCAGAGTTCAGGGATAGTTCAATCCTAGGTGTTTGGTTAGCGACAAATAATGCATTTTATTGTCCTGTATTTTAGAGCGAGTTGGTTTATTCTTTAGTGCTGATAACCACATGAACTGGGTTTCATTTAATCCAACCTGGAATTGACAACAGTGACTTTCCACAACAACACACGTTCTCCACATGTAGGCCACACACACACACACACGTGCTGCTGGCCTGTGTCTGCATTGGTTACTCACGTCAGCGGCGCACAGGTTGCCGGTGGAGACGGACGTGATCTTGGTTCCTGGCCCACCAGGGTAGTCCGCCTTGCCTCTAGGACTCTGGCCTTGATCTAGATGAATGAAGGTATGGATTAAAGCACTAGCAATTCAAATACAAATCGAATGATCAAACGTTAAATCAAGGTATCAGTTTAGTCTTGGCTCACCATTTCATGAACAAATAATGAATTGATCAGTATCATCCCAGAGCATAACACGTTTCCAAAAGCTTTCTCAAGTGGCCTCCATACGTGGTGCTAGTGTGTATTGTCCTTAAAGAGGCAGAACTTCTGCCTGTTCTCTAGACCAGCCTTTCCCAAACTTGGGGTCGCTGACCCGTTTTTATTGGGTCGCCAATTTCGGAAATAAAATGTGTAACGATGCTCTGTGAAATAATTTTCCTAATTCAAATAGAAGCGCGTTCTTTTTCCCGCTCAGATGCTGTGTGCGGCACCTGAGCTCTCCCCCCACACACTTCTCGCATAATATCGCCTATTGTATTCGTTAGTATTATTATTTAAAAAACTCCTGACAAATTCGGCCATATCTCAAAAACGCTCAGAAGTTGTATAAATTGGCAGGCTTGTAGAACTCGTAAAATGAGTCAGGGATGCAAAGGATGGGCCAGAACTAACCATAGGTGGCGCTATAATAAGCAATTGAAGTAACAAATGTAAACAGGCTGCCCTTTCGACTAGGAAAGTGCAATATGCATGAAACTTTGAATACATGCACCATTCGTCATGATGAACAACTTTCAAGGTGTAACCCATATGGTCAGACCATTCAGATCTAGTTCAATGGCCACAACTCTACCAAACACCCACACAAAAACTGCTTTGGTGCCAGAGGTGGTAAAAGCTTCAAAGTATATTCCAAAGTATACCCATGCCAAATTTCAAGTCTATATCTGAAGAATAAAATTGGATGCATTGGTTTGAAGTTCTCTCCAACTCAGGCTGGGCCTTAAAGGGGTACACACGTCATTTCGTAAAAATCCGTATTGACGGTGGATTTTGACACTGTATACTTTAGAAACATGGCTGGTGATTATTTTGATATGTTTACTTCCAGTAAACCCGCTTATAAGGCATACAAATGCCACTTTATCTTACCTACAAAGCTCACTATATCTGCCACGTATAGAAGACTGCTCCTCAAAATATAGTGTCACCAGCCCTTGGCAAACTGTCCATGTAGTGTAGTGGTACAGCGTCAGCAACATGACCATGTGTTGCTGGTTCGAGTCTGACCTCGACCAAAACACCATGTGAGACATGGCATGAAATCAAACAATGTTTACTGTGATGAATTCATTAGGCCATGGCCACCATGCTCACCATACTGTAGGACCCCATTATCGATGCTTGCAACTATATTTTTATGTGTGTAATTGTAGGCCTATCAATGCTTGTTGGTGTTATTGTGGACGTTTTACCAATAGGAAATATTTACCTCATAAAATCGATACCGATGATTGTTAAAAAATGTTTTGTTCACATGAATGGGGTCTCATTTCACTAGCCTATATGACGGCCTATACTTTAAAATGTGTGTCCATGTCCACTAGGGGGCATCCAAATTCTCAAATAGAAAATCCACATTCACTCCGGTAGTAATACTCCGGTGGTAATTTGCATTAATCAAACCCATATGAACCCATATAATTAGGAGTCAAACAATATTAAGGAGCTCTTGCGCACTGAAGACAGAGGTTGCCCATTCGGCTCTCATGAAGACCCAGTCGCGGAGGTTGTTCATTATTGCTGCTCGCAGCTTTTTCGAGAGCCGCTCATTCAAACAACTTCACACTCGACAATGGACTTCCTTTGGTTCCAAGAAATACACCTGCCAAGTTTGAAGTCGACCGAATGAACGGTTGTCGAGAACACAGACATTCCTTTAATTGTAGTTAGAGTAACCAGTGCAGTGCCCGTTTTCTTTTTCTTTGTTCGGCTTGTTCGGAAAGGGCCGATTGCTTGGCCTCCCGTATTGCTGTTTGCAGCTTTCTCGAGAACCGCTCATCCAAACAACTTCCCACTTGACTTCCTTGGGTTCCCAGCAATACACGGGCCTAGCGTGACGTCGATCGGAATAATGGCTGTCAACAGTTGTATATCCAGCATCCATCTAAAGTCGCCAAGTTAACTGCAGACAATGAACCGCGGCTTGTGTAGGCCTGTTGCCGACCGCGTTACAGATATAATGGAGTCTGTCAGCAGAGCACAGAACCCCCGCCCCCACTGCACCACAGAGCACCGCTGGTTGTTGGTTTTGTTCCCAGGTTATTCATACTGAACATGTCATGTGTCCAAATGAGTCGACACTGCAATTCCTCGGGTCCCCAGAAATGCACACGCCAAGTGTGAAGTAGTTCAGAGACACACATGAGAATCTTTACAGATCTTTAAATAAAATGACATGAAGGCAGCACTTATGGACAGACAGGACCTGCATCACTAATGGAAAGACGTCCAATGAGTGAGTGAGTGAGTGAGTGAGTGAGTGAGCGAGTGAGCGAGCGAGTGTGATTTTAGGGGGTTCACTCACTGGCCACGTTGGGGCTGGATCGGTGGTCAGCACGGTTCTTGAGCAGCCGCTCCTCGCCGCTCATCTTCTTTGGTTCTGGGTACGACTCCCAGGCGCCCTGCGGGCTCTCTGGCGAGCCGTTCTGAGCGGCAGTGTTGTACAGCTCAAAGCCCTCGCTCTTGGGGCGCATCTTGCCATTCTTGTCGCGTCCGCGGTCAGACGCTGGTGAGAGAAAGGTCAGAAAGTGTTCAGAGGATTTGAGTTAGAACAGTGACTCCGACGCTGTGGCTCCCTCTAGTGGGCCATGGAGGCACTGCAGCTGGGCCGCCAATTACGCCCAATGGTAATAGGATTTTTCAGGTAATATGCATCATTATCATCTTCATAAAAAAATGTCACGCTTTAATGCAATTAAAGGGGTGTTGTTTGGTTCAGAAATACCCATTTTTGATGGTTTCCAGAGTCAGAGATTTAGGGTTTAACTGAAAGTCGGGTTTTACAAGACTGCATTTCAGATGAATGAAGAGGAACAAGACGTCCCCAGATGAAGAGCAGGACTGTTGTGGGTGAAACTTGGAGCAGTCGTTTACGAGGCTACAGGGTGAACACGAGGACGGGCGTGTTCCTTTTACTGTTTTGAAGAGAATTGACCTATCACTAAGTCCCTCCCTTCGAACACAGCTGGCTTATGACAATTCAGAATGATCAGCTACACACACACACTCACATTTCTCGGATATATTCTGGATTTGTAACTTTTATATGGAAGGTTTAATGTGGTTAGGACATGTCCCATTTTCTGAAAGCAGCTCTTGGGCTCAACACAGCAGGGCTCAAGACTAACATTTACTACTGCTGGTATTGGTGCCACCCTTTTTTTTGATCGCACTTTTTTTTTGCCGCTTTGAAGGGACTGTTTGTCAATATATTGTTACATACATTCATATTTGATGTTAATTTATAGAGTCAGCCACAGCATTATGTTTGCACACACTCAAGACAAAGCATGTTAAATTAAGTTTTGCCCTTATAGCAATAAAAAACATGCAGCCAAAGATGTGAAATCATCTGGTAATTTAGTCTGAGTGGGCAGGGCTGTGGGCTGAGGCATCTGGCCTCTGTTGACAGTGGAACACACAGTGGGGTGGCCATCTTAATGGAAATCCCCTTTAAAACGTCACTCCAGTCCACTGGACGGACGGGAGGACTCCCTTAACAAACACACGAGGTCACATTCCATCAGACACATCGCCTCCACAGTTCAACTCTATGTTGGTTATTTCAGGAACATCGAACTCACACAAATGTCAAGGAGACATACTGTCTGTCTGTCGGTGTGTGTTTGTGTGTGCGCACTTTTTGCTGTTCAAGTTCACACAAGAACACACACAGGCTGGCGGATGTTGAGCTTTACGCGGCTACAGGGTGAACCACGAGGAAGGGCGTTGTCTGGAGGAGTCCTGCTTCTTTTCCCAAGTCAACAAACCACCACACAGCCTAGAACCACTACATGCAGCCGTCGCCATGGGCGACGGCAGACTGCTGTTGGAAGGCGGGTTTGATCTTGGCGCTTAGATGTTGCTGCTGGCAGTGTGAACAATGGTAGGTCCTACATTTGAAGAAAAAACTATGATGGTAGCTTCATTTTGTATTGAATATATTCATTTTCAAGTGGAAACATTTACTGTTTTGAAAAGGATTTATCTATTGCTTAGTCCCTCCCTTCGAACACAGCTGGCATATTATAATTTTGAGTGATCAACTACAAACTCATATTTACGGGATATATTCTGGATTTGTAACTTCAATACGGACGGTTTAATGTGGTTAGGACTAGCGTTGTTCCAATAACGAAATGCCTCCGATACTGCCTAAAATGCAGTATCGGGTATCGGCGAGTACGCAAGTCTATGCGCCGATCCGATATCATGTGATAGCTCGTAGCTCGTTTACTACACAGGCAAAAAAAATGTGCAGTGTTACGCTGCATTCGGTAATGGTCGGGGGCGGGAAGTCGGAAATGGGAAACTCATCTTCTCCAAGCTACGTGCGTTCGAGCTACCAAGTCGGAAAAAGATGGATGCTCACGCTAAACTAGAAGTTTAGAGTACAAATGTGTTATTATAATTATAAATGTAAATTATCTAGTTGGACTGAAAACAAAACTTATTTTTCAGTCAAACTAGAGAATACGCTTATCCAAAGCGACTCACAATAGTACATTTTGTCGACAGTAAGTGAACCGACTATACACTGTGCTATTAGTAGTTACAATGCTACATGCTGTATGTATTTGGTCATGTTTTACAAAGGGTTTAACCTGAGCCAGGCCATACAACAATGATAGTAATCATATCACATCCATACAGGGTTAGTAGTATACAGCTGTTAAAATAAATAGATAATATATATCCCAAAAAGAAAAATCTTACTTTGTATCGGCAGATACACAAGTTCAGGTATCGGAATTGGTATCGGGAAGGAAAAATAGGTATCGTAACATCTCAAGTTAGGACATCTTCTGAAAGCAGCTCTTAGGCTCAACACAGCAGGGCTCAAGACTAGAGATGCGCCGATACCAGTACTCGGAGCTCATGTACTCGTAAAGCTTCTCAGATACAACCACCTGATTCAACTTTATGCAACGTGACGTTGAAGAGCCAGTGAACCCAAAACGTTTTCTTTTCTTTATTTTTTTTTTAAACGTGGTAATTTGTCCTACATGATCGTCAACATACTAATCGATGCCACTGTTACTGAAAAAGGTCCCCAATTTAGAGAAAAAAGGGGCCCCGGCGACGCGGTCTGTCTGGATGTGTGGAGCTCTGTCTGGGCAGCGGTTGACTGCGGCGTCCGAGAGAAAGTTGAGCTTTTCGGACACTTACAGTATAACGCTACGGTGTGTGTGGATGGTGAAGCTCCGTCTGAGCAGCGGTTTATTTAATACCCGCGTCCGAGGGTTAGGATTCCCGGGCACCTATAGTATATCGCTACGGTGTGTGGTGTATTTCATATAACAACAATGCTCATTATAACTCTAAACTAAAAACTTTTCACAAAGTTGCCGTGGGCCGTAACCATGGCGTACTCGTATCGGCGAGTACCCAAATGTAAGTACTTGTACTCAAGACTATACTACTGCTGGCACTGGTGCCACTAACTTTTTCATTTGGTGGCCCCCGCACAAACAGTGCATTTCTTCAACATGCTCTTGAATAGCGCCAGTGCTGCGTGTGATCATTTGAAGCACCGCCATACATTCAAGGCAGTGGGTCTTCACTGGAGCTTAAGTGGCTCGTGTTTCCAATGAGAGCTCCAACACCGCCATACAGCCGCGCTATAACTTCCAGCACTGATCAAAACCTTCAACACAGAACAAGACCTAAAGTGGACGCCGCCCGACGCGGCGGCCCCTGGCTCGTCTGGTGTGCGGCCCCTGGCTCGTCTGGTGTGCGCCCCGCTTCACCTTGAAGCTCTGCCGTAACCGAGTCGGACTCGGAGCAAGAGTGGATCCCAAAGACACTGACTTCCTCCACAACAGCACTGACGGTATATTGCCGTTTTGCTTTTTGAAGCGTTATTCCAATGAAACATGTGCTTTAACCAATTACAGTTTCAGAAATGAAAACAGTCTTAGAAAAGTTACATACTGTATATATATATATATATATATATATAAATATATTATAGTGTCTAAGAAAAGTTACATACAGTATATATAAATATATTGAAGGGTTCTCCCCAAACATGTAATATTGGCGCTGCAACACCATAAAATAGGGCAGTCGCAACATATATATTTATATATACACACACACACATATCTATCTATCTATCTATCTATCTATCTATCTATCTATCTATCTATCTATCTATCTATTTATATACAACTTTCCTTTTTTACAGGCCAAAAAAACCCGTCAAATATAAACAATTAAATCCACATAATAAATGGTCGCAAATGCAAGCATTTTGGTCCCAGGAATGCAACAGGTGAGACAAGGGGCTGGCAGCAGGTAGGTGGTACGCACCTCTGGGCATCATGGGGCTTGGCTGGTTGAGCAGAGTAGCAAGGCCATGGTAAATGGCACCCTGCTTGGCCACCTCGAGGGTCACCACAGAGCCCGTTCGCGTCATCAGCTCTGCAGCTCTGACCACACACAGACAACGACAGAATGAAGACAGAAAAAAAGCATGACTGAAAAGAGCAGTCTTCTAGGACTAAAGTCCAGGTTTTGTCTTTTTTTTTAACTTGGAATTGGTCTTAAATCTTAAATGTTAAATATTTAAAATGTATCAACGATTCAGTTTATTTTTTAGGTTTACAAATACAAGCTTTCTTTTGGCTATTATACATAGAGACACTCCATTTAGCAGCCAAAGGCGGTCAGCTTGTGGCTTGGCCCGAGCATGTAAAGGCCAAAAGGTCTGTTCCTGCAACGAGGAAGTAAGGGTGTTGCCCTTGCCCAGCATTCATAGGCCTTAACGCCTCGTTCCTGCTTCTAGGAAGTTAGGGTGATTGGTAAGGGTGGCCAGGGTGATTCCTACCTCTCCTGGGATAGGCCCACCAGACTACGCCCATCTACACTCAGCAACTGGTCCCCAGCTGCCAGACGGCCATCCTAGTAGAAACGAGCAAATAGTTAGAGAAAGTGAGTGAGTGAGTGAGTGAGTCAGTGAGTGAGCGAGCGAGTGAGTGCATTACCATGTCAGCAGCTCCTCCCTTGACAACAGACTTGATGTAGATTCCCAGTTTCTCTTGCCCTGCACCCTAGTGACAACAGAGAGAAGGATATCATTGTAAAGCTAAATAACTGCTAAATATGATAATAAACATAAATACATATTTATATTATGAAAATTCAAAAACCAGGGAAATAAAAGGTACAGCATGTGGGAGTCATCGGGTAGTTCCATCATGGTGGTGGTTAACCGTTGTTTCATATTTTCAACCGATTATTTTGGATACAGCAGTCACAGAGTCTTCCGTTTTGGTATGTGGTTTGTTGTCTTTAAACTGCAGTTGAAAGAGCCGTAGTGCTAGTGACAGGGACAACATGGTCACATGTGGAATCCATCAGGTCCACTACAGAGACACACAACAGTGTGGACAGTGTCAGTGAAAACGACTATTGAGCTTTCTTACCAACTTGCTTTGCGTCGTGAACAGTTGGTACACGCAAGCACACGCACATACATGTACACACACAGTAATTTGTAATAATTTGCCTGCCTGCCTTCCACCTCAACGGCCAATTGTGAACTGTTGAATCTCTTATGAGTTCCACAGCCTAGGCCCCCTAGGCTGTGGAACTCATAAGGCCCCCGCAGCTCATAGGCCCCCGCAGCTCATTGGCCCCCGCAGCTCATTGGCCCCCGCAGCTCATTGGCCCCCGCAGCTCATTGGCCCCCGCAGCTCATTGGCCCCCGCAGCTCATTGGCCCCCGCAGCTCATTGGCCCCCGCAGCTCATTGGCCCCCGCAGCTCATTGGCCCCCGCAGCTCATTGGCCCCCGCAGCTCATTGGCCCCTGCAGCTCATTGGCCCCCGCAGGTCATAGGCCCCCGCAGCTCAATAGCCAATACAGTGCCTGATCACTTATATTCAAAGACACAAAGAAAATATTCAACCAGCTCATTACTTAAAGCAATTTATCAAGCCCTAATTTTACCAGTGAGTCTCTATTGTTAGAGAGCTACCATTTCTAAGGTTTTCCTCCTGGTCTTAAAAGAGGTTGTCTGATGACCTGGTAGACAGGACTTCCTGGTCCTGATGGTGATCTGCCTAGGGCCAAGTCACCTGACGGGCCAATGGGCCTCCTTCCTCTTTCTAGAACGTGACTCACATGCTGACATGTGTAGTTAACATGCAGGATAACGGTCCAATATGATGTTTGCTGTCTGACAGCACAGGACTGACTGAGTATGAAGCAAAACACAACGTAGTATTCAGAGTGAATACAGACTACAGTAAAGGTTAAGGTGCAGGGGGTTTCCTACAATACCTAGACATCAGTTCATGCTGTCTCAACTACATGTTCAGCGTGATGGACTTCCCAAAAGTACTGAGTGAACACAGATGTAGGTTTTAACACCTTGCACAGGCCCATATTTAGCTACAGCAGATTGAGTGCAAAAAAGTTACTAAGTTAGTTAGTTACTAAGAGAATTACCTGAGTTCGAAAAAATATTTTGATTTATAAAATGTGTGAGTGAGAAAGCAGTCAATGCAGGATTGAAATAGCAGGTGTGGGCATCAGTGTATAACCCCACTGGTTAGACGATGGGTTAATTCAAAGTAAAAGGAATAATATAGGCTAAAACACTTTCAGATTGTCACAAAAGGTCCAATATGTTTCCTGATATGTGTAATGTTGTACTTTATTATTTCCAATTTGTTACTAGAAAAGTAACTACTAAAGCTGAAGTGCATTGTGGTTAATATATATGGTGGTTATATACGTGTGGTTAATAATATATGTATAATTTTTTATAGGCACCTGCTTTACCAAAAAGGTACCATACCGAACTGAAAACAGTGATATGAACTGAACCGTGAATTCTGTGAACCGTTCCACCCCTATCTTAAAGTAAAAAGTGATAAATGACACAATGATAGTGTTAAGCTTTTCCTTTTTGCTCTGTCTCCCCGAGCAAACTAGCAGCTCTATCATTTCCGTGAGGATTAAGTCCCAGCAGTTTAGACCAGACATCTGGAAGGGGAGCTTCACAAAAGGGGTAACTCCAAGTCACTTGTAGCTTTGTGAACACACAACTTGCTAAAAGCTCTCTTGGAAGTGTGTGTGTGTCTGTGTCTGTGTGTGTGTGTGTGTGTGTGTGTGTGTGTGTGTGTGTGTGTGTGTGTGTGTGTGTGTGTGTGTGTGAACATCCTCTCATTGTTCTTGCCCTCAGGGGAGGGAGCTCTCTCATGCTATTGTTTCACTGCTACTACTATTCTTCAAATTCCTAAAAAACAGACACTATGTCAAAGTACGGCAGTTGATCCAACAGGGTCCCACTGGGTAAAGCACTGGATTATTGAGGTCTTATCAGTACATGTTCCTTCTGTGAGGAATGCAGATTTGAAGGAACAGAACCACCTAGAAATGAAGACTGAAAACCATGAAGACTGAATTTCAAAACACAGATCTGTCCAATAACAGATTTAGGCTCATTAGCAATGCAAAGACCTTCTGAAATGGCACCTTCTAAAATAAATGATGACGTACCATAAAAGCATACTAAGTCCATTGATGGCAAGTCATTAAGTGAGCCATAAAGTGGCCCACTGTAGGAAAAAACACAAGTTACAATTAGAAACTGGGAAGGGAGTCTGCAGTTGACTGGAATGCAGCGCGCGGTCTGCTACTATTGTACGATGAGTAAACACCATAGCAAGAGGAAGACCAGGAGGGCTCAGTTTCCTTCAGCTCCAGCTGGGAGACGTCGGGGAAGGAAGCCCTTCCACACAATCCAACGCCATCCAAGGAAAAACAAACCCACAGATGCAATGGGAAAGATAATCCTAGTTCTCTCTGCCTCTCAAGAGTTCAACATTGAATCAATGACGGTTCACACATATCTGACAAACAGACCATGGAATGCTGTGGGACTTCTACCATCAGATCACAACAGTGAATCAACAGTGGACCAAAATAAGCAGAATAAAACTGGTATAGCTAGAATGTACACCATTGGATGCACCAAACACACCATGCTTCTTACTGGAGGGCTCTTACACGTGTACACACATGACTACACTTGTTTTAGGGTCTTGTCCTACTGCTTCCTGCAGTTGTTTTATGTACACACAAGTATAGATCCTTTGAGTAACTGATAAAGCTAGCCTCGGCCCAAAGATAAAAGGGTGTACACAGAAGTGAGGCATTACACAGAAACAAACTGCACTGTACCTCAGCCTGTAGCCTGCCCACCACAGAGAACCACATGTTGTACAAGTTCACTTGCACACGCCAGGATGCCACACTGCTACAGGGGCTGCGACCAGAGCCGGTAAAGCATCCCACACATGAAGTGACTTTTCCCCGCAGACAGGAATGCCGTAAACACAGCGCTCTGGTTTTCCTCCTTAAAGCCACCTAATTAAATGCATGCATACGAGTCCAGAGCAGAAGCCGCTGATAACACTCGTACTCCACGTCTACCTCGCTGCCGCGTCCTGTTCTGTCCCGACACACACTCCCGTCCGGCTGGTCCTTTTGAAGCGGGGGGTGGGGCGCGCAGAGCGGCGAACCCCCCGTCACTAGCCAACTTCTGGAGCGTTAGCGTGAGCTACCAGCATACAAAGAGTGTTTGTGTGACGGAAAGAAAGAGTCAATTGCTCTAGATGATTAAGTCATAGTTCCTCTGAATGAATAAGAGCAAGAGTGTGTGGAAGTGTGTGATCTTCAAATCAGAAGAGACAAACAGCATAGGAATGGTAAGTCGCAGTCAAGAGGAGGGAAGCAGCAAGGACCTTATTTGGCCTAAAGGACTGACCAGCTCCACAAAGCAAAGAACAGCCCCCCACAAGCTCCTGTAAGGGAACCTCTTCACGCACAGCAATGCGTACAGCTGCATACTTAGGATCAACCCCAGGGCAGTACCCTGAGAGACCACTAGGTGAATCACGGCAGCGCAGAGTCCACTCTGAATCTCTCTGCCCAACAATCCGTTTTTTCTTTTGTGTGCATTATAACCAACTATCATACATGGAAAAGAGAAAACAACTGAGAGGAGAACTGATGCTTCACAAGAAGACGTACTTCCTGTTGGATCACATTTAAAAAAACAGCTTCAACGGCGAATTACATAAAACAAAACTATCTGGACGAGCTGTGCATGTGAATTTACTCACAACCTTGTCTTGTATGCAACACAAGGATGTAAATCAACATCCTTGCGTCTCAATCTCTTCAAACAAAGTAACAGCTAGAAAGATTTTGGATAATCCCACTCCATAAAAAAGCAATCTTACGCAGAACCAATGGGACAATCCGTGGGTGGTCCGTCGGTGCTAACTCGAAACTCAAATGCTGGAACAACATTAAAGGGGGCAAAAAGAGGTGACCCCAGTCAGGTTCCAGCTGTTAACACCACTGGAGCCAGGGTGCCAGGACTACAGGGTCAGGTTCCAGCTGTTTACACCACTGGAGCCAGGGTGCCAGGACTACAGGGTCAGGTTCCAGCTGTTAACACCACTGGAGCCAGGGTGCCAGGACTACAGGGTCAGGTTCCAGCTGTTAACACCACTGGAGCCAGGGTGCCAGGACTACAGGGTCAGGTTCCAGCTGTTAACACCACTGGAGCCAGGGTGCCAGGACTACAGGGTCAGGTTCCAGCTGTTAACACCACTGGAGCCAGGGTGCCAGGACTACAGGGTCAGGTTCCAGCTGTTAACACCACTGGAGCCAGGACTACAGGGTCAGGTTCCAGCTGTTAATGAGCCGCTGGAGCCAGGACTACAGGGTCAGGTTCCAGCTGTTAATGAGCCGCTGGAGCCAGGACTACAGGGTCAGGTTCCAGCTGTTAATGAGCCGCTGGAGCCAGGACTACAGGGTCAGGTTCCAGCTGTTAACACCACTAGAGCCAGGGTGCCAGGAATACAGGGTCAGGTTCCAGCTGTTAACACCACTGGAGCCAGGGTGCCAGGACTACAGGGTCAGGTTCCAGCTGTTAACACCACTGGAGCCAGGGTGCCAGGACTACAGGGTCAGGTTCCAGCTGTTAACACCACTGGAGCCAGGACTACACGGTCAGGTTCCAGCTGTTAATGAGCCGCTGGAGCCAGGGTGCCAGGACTACAGGGTCAGGTTCCAGCTGTTAATGAGCCGCTGGAGCCAGGACTACAGGGTCAGGTTCCAGCTGTTAACACCACTAGAGCCAGGGTGCCAGGACTACAGGGTCAGGTTCCAGCTGTTAACACCACTGGAGCCAGGGTGCCAGGACTACAGGGTCAGGTTCCAGCTGTTAACACCACTGGAGCCAGGGTGCCAGGACTACAGGGTCAGGTTCCAGCTGTTAATGAGCCGCTGGAGCCAGGACTACAGGGTCAGGTTCCAGCTGTTAACACCACTGGAGCCAGGGTGCCAGGACTACAGGGTCAGGTTCCAGCTGTGAACACCACTAGAGCCAGGGTGCCAGGACTACAGGGTCAGGTTCCAGCTGTTAACACCACTAGAGCCAGGGTGCCAGGACTACAGGGTCAGGTTCCAGCTGTTAACACCACTGGAGCGAGGGTGCCAGGACTACAGGGTCAGGTTCCAGCTGTGAACACCACTGGAGCCAGGGTGCCAGGACTACAGGGTCAGGTTCCAGCTGTTAACACCACTGGAGCCAGGGTGCCAGGACTACAGGGTCAGGTTCCAGCTGTGAACACCACTGGAGCCAGGGTGCCAGGACTACAGGGTCAGGTTCCAGCTGTGAACACCACTGGAGCCAGGGTGCCAGGACTACAGGGTCAGGTTCCAGCTGTTTACACCACTAGAGCCACATGAATTGGGCCGCTGAGTGTGCTCTTCACTTGTGAATTGTCCCTACCAAAAATGATACTGAAAATGTATTTATAGAGTGTTAAGGTGAAGGAAATCATTTTTGTACTCATGCAAAGCATACGACCAGTCAGACACAAACAGTTTTGATTCTCTGCAATTATTTGGTCTGCGTTAGGCTAGTCAATCAACAACTTCCCCTGAACGTCTTCTCGCCCTACACCCTCCCAACTGCCGGTGTGCCCGTTAAGTAGTGCTCTCAAGCACTACGTAACATTAGCATTGTTAGCATTAACACAAGTGTGTTAATGCTATAATATCTATAACATTAGAAAGAAAAGTGCTATCTGACATTCTGACAAATTGAACTATTATTCCCCTGCATTTCAATACAGTCAAATGATAATTGTTCCTCAAATAGAAGCTGTAAACTACAAAGATGTTCATTAAAAGAGATGATGGTTGTGGAATAATACTGTTTATGAAGCTATAAATAAGTAAAGGTTAATTGTTATATTAACATGTTAAGTTATGTGGTAGTTGGTATATATAATAGTGGACCACTGTTAATCTCTACCCCAAAAAAACCTTTGTGCTCAAATTCCTGCCAAATATTCACTTTGTTCTTTTAAATCAGGGTTCAAAACATTTCAGTTTGCTGCATATTAACAATGTTACATGCACACATATATTTATTATTTTACCACCTTATACTCACATTTTCCATTCTCCTTTTTCTTTCTCTGCCAATGATTGTTGTTTTCACGTTTGTACATTTAATTTCTTCCTTTGTAAAGCAAAGCCTTTTGTTTGAAGGCTGCTATATAAATAGAGTTGCCTTGCTTTACACATTTAACAGGTTGGAACCCGTTCTAAACCCTATTGCTTTGGGACAGTGGCCAGGCCAGAACTTTAACACCTTCCAAGACCAAAATATGTTCTCTAATGGAAACTAGTTGATTATCTCAATACTTGATCATCTCCTGATGCCAACCTACAGCTCTACCGTTGTGTGTAAGTTGTAGACCTTTGCCTGATTATCAATACTTGATCATCTCCTTATGCCAACCTACAGCTCTACTTTCCAGCTGTAGAGGACTCCCATGGCTTGGTCCAGGAAGACAGAGAGATTAAGAGAGGACTTGTTGCTTTATCATCTCTAGTGTGTTTGGCCTCACAGTTCAACCCTGCAGCACTGGGACCTTGCAGAGACATCCTCCAGGACAGACCACAGCTCTGGTTTATTTTTGGAAACTCATCAGGCAAATTTAAAACATGCTCCTTTTTCTTTTAGAAAGAATACAGCATTTGATTAATAGCCCACTGCCTGTCACTATATTTCACTGAGCGCACGCACACACACACACACACACACACTTTCTACCTTGGCTGCAACGATGCTGAGGCCCATGCCGTTGTGCTTCTTCAGGGTCACCGTGACAACCTCTGGCTCCTTCTTCATTGACTGAAAGGGAAGATGCCAAAGATGTGTTGAGCGGAGGAACAGATCTTGTTTGTGGACTTCTGTTACAAATTAAGTCCACAAACAAGATCTGCTTGATCCTTGGTCCAGTGACACATTTGTTCAACAACCAAGTCCAAAGACAAACAAATCAGGATCATGTGAAAGAATAGTTCCTTGGCTCTGCTGTGACAAAAACTGCTAAAAATTCTAGCTGAAAGTCACTAGCTACTGCATCTCGACTCGCAGGGTAGAACTGAAGCTGAAGAAGGGGGAGAGACGGGAGGGACGGGAGGCAGGGGTGGGCAGGGAGAAGAGAGAGAGAGAGAGAGAGAGAGAGAGAGAGAGAGAGAGAGAGAGAGAGAGAGAGAGAGAGAGAGAGAGAGAGAGAGAGAGAGAGAGAGAGAGAGAGAGAGAGAGAGAGAGAGAGAGAGAGAGGAGTGTAAAGGGGTATGGGTGTGGGGCAGCTGAAGGGAGGGTGGGGCGTGGGGCAGCTGAAGGGAGGGTGGGGCGTGGGGCAGCTGAAGGGAGGGTGGGGCGTGGGGCAGCTGAAGGGAGGGTGGGGCGTGGGGCAGCTGAAGGGAGGGTGGGGCGGGGCCGGTGAGCTGAGGTCAGGAGTGGAGTAAGGGATGTGAGCCACATGCTTCCTGCTGGGGGTATGCTGGTCTTGCTAGGGTGCATAGATAAAAAAAACACTTACTATACAATAATAATAAACACAATGAACATCGATCAACACATTTAACTGGGGCATCGACACCAAAACAGTTCAACCAAATCAAAAGCTGAGGGTTTAATTATAATGGGGAACGGAAGCTGCAACTATATAAGCATCCAAAAACGACAGACTGGTCAGTATTACACGTGAGGGTCTAATACTGTCAAGTCTCTGATAAGCAAGACCTTTAACTAACCCAATACCAGCACTGAATCACTCCATCAGTATTACATGTGAGGGTCTAACACTATAGTGAAGTCTCTGATAAACATGACCTTATACTAGCCCAATACTAGCACACCACAGCTGCAGTAGTTCCAGAAAAATACCCTGGTTACAGCCAGGGGTTGGCAACCTCTGGCTGTAACCAGGGTAGTATTACACACCTTTTCTGCTTTCCGTCATTATCTTTGTAACAGTGACACAAATAACTGATTACTATATTGAAGCCATACTATCACGAATTACAGTTCACTGCTGTTGTGTGCATCTATAAGCACGTTATAAGCAAATGTGTGCGAGCACATAAAACACACACACAGACACTGGGTTGACACCGCCATCTTGAAATTGGAGAACCGAAAATAAACAGTAATTAAACAGGAAGTTGATAAGGAGCTGACAACCCTTACGTATATTCAAAGATAAAGCATACACAGAGGCACGGTGCGGGGAGACAACATATGGTTAGGAACATAAGGGCTGTGATGCAAGCCTAGTATTACAACTGCTTTGATGCACTGGGATGGAGTTCAGTAGAGGCTCCTGAACACAGCATTGGACAGCGCCATACAGTGCTCCTACTGGTGGTTTAGTCCAGTGGTTTAGTCAGTAATTGTGTAATTGTGTGTCAGTGTGTCGGTCTGATGGCTCCATGGTGCCATCAGACCGACAGCCCACATCACCCACAATTACTTACAATCCCTTTTGACATGAATATTACATTTGGCCATTAAAGTTCTGCATCTCCTAAGGTATATTTGACGGAGGTCTCAGTGGCCCCAGAGGCTTAGTGTCAGCCCGACGGGGCACTGGCTGGAAAACAGTTTGAGAGGTCCTGTCGTAGCCAGGACCTGATGTGTCGTGCTCCTTTAAGTACGACCCATCAGGCCAACCTTCTCTGTAGGATTTCTAATAACCTACCATGTCGGAGGTGTCTGGCGCCACAAAGTGACAGTCGGAATCGGCTCCTTCGAAGTGAACGGTCCAGGTGCCCGGGGAGCGGGGGTGGGGGGTCAGGCGACAGAACCCTAGCACAAGCACATGCCAGCGTTGTTACTTCATGAGCATATGACCGCACACTACCGTACAGGAACACTCGGTCATTCATTTTGTACGCACACCCAGTGGAGAGCCACTGGCTGTGCGAGCATTCTTTGGAAAAACAAGCCCCTATCTATCTGTCATTCTTTCTCTATCGCTCTCTCTCTCTCTCTAAAGTAAACACAGAGAGTGGGCTGGAAACATGTCCACCTGAGAATCCTGCAGTCCAACAACATTCCTGGGCTCTTAGGTAAGGCAGGCAAATATGGCCAGAGCAAGAGAGAGCGGGAGAAAGAGATAGGGAGGGAGGGATAGAGGGTTGTGTAAATCAAATGTTTTTCACACAAGAAGTGCTTGTTATACATTTAAAAAACTACTTGAAATGTTATAACGAGCACATCGTTACATGTGTAAAATACAAGTGTTTTTTAACACGTGTAAGGAGGTGTTCTAAACCAACTGGATAACCAGAAGGTCCACGATTTGAGCGCGTCGTTTCTTCAACATGTTCACAGAGCACATTCTGAACGGTAATGTGTCGCCAGGGCAACAGGGCAGCCCTACCTCTCTGCACCAGGGGCTCCAGGAACTCCTGGAAGCCGTTGGGCACGTTGCGCACTACATCACAGGAGTAGCCGTCCTCCGGCAACAGGAAGGGCAGCTGCAGGTCGGGGTCCTCCTCCAGCTGGACTTCACGCCCGTCGCTACGCGCTAGCTCGTCGGCTGTGTTCTCCGCCACCGCCACCACATGGTCAATAAGCTCCTGGAGCCACGCGCGCACACACGCAGGCACCCCACACACACACACACGCACACATGCAGGCACGCACACACACACATGCAGGCACAACACACACACACACACACCAGCGCGCACACCACACAAACCAACACACACACCACAGTTCAGTTAAAATGACAACGATATTCAAATAGAATGAAATCGCCAGGATTGACACATTTCCCCAAAACCCTGGTGGGCCTGAATAGAGGGGGTGTTGGTCTGTTGATGCAGGATATTGAGGTGACCTAAATGGTCACAGTTGATGTGTGGTGTTGACGTGTTACCTCAACGTTTAGTCCTGATATTCACAGTAGGCACCCAAATCATTTGAATTTCATATTGACTCCAACAATGTACAGTAAAACAGCACAGTGCGAGTGACTGAGTGAGTCTTACAGGCTTATCAGGGGTTGTGTGTGTGTGTGTGTGTGTGTGTGTGTGTGTGTGTGTGTCTTACAGGCGGTATATAAGGCTCATCAGGGGCACAGTGGTAGTTGGTCATGAGGGCGTTGAGCTGCAGGGAGTTGAGCTTAAAGCAGGTGTTGTGGATGTTCTGAACGTCCTGCATGGAATACTTGTCCATGGTCAGCAGGGTGGTCGCCTGGCAATGCACATGGACAATGAACAATAAGACAACATACCAAGCTACACTTCTCAGAGACACAGAAACTCTCAGAGGTCCCACTCTGTTTAGCACAACATTTTCAAGGGACATCTTTCGATAAGCTTTCTGTGCCCACAGAGGTTTACGATGTTTTGGGGACAGCAACGGATCAGTCTACTTAGGTTGTTCTCCAACTGGAGAACAACCACGCTTTTTTGTTTACTTGCCCCCCCCCCAACCCCCCACCCCCGCACATGCACACTCGCCCCTCTGGTACCCTACCCCTTACCCAGAACCTCTGGTACCTGCACTATGCGCCCCCTCCCCCCTCCGGTACCTGCACTATGCGCCCCCTCCCCCCCCTCCCCCTCCGGTACCTGCACTATGCGCCCCCTCCCCCCTCCGGTACCTGCACTATGCGCCCCCTCCCCCCCTCCCCCCTGCGGTACCTGCACTATGCGCCCCCTCCCCCCCCTCCCCCCTGCGGTACCTGCACTATGCCCCCCCTCCCCCCTCCGGTACCTGCACTATGCGCCCCCTCCCCCCCCTCCCCCTTGCGGTACCTGCACTATGCGCCCCCTCCCCCCTCCCCCCTGCGGTACCTGCACTATGCCCCCCCTCCCCCCTCCGGTACCTGCACTATGCGCCCCCTCCCCCCTCCGGTACCTGCACTGTGCACCCCCCCCCCTCCCCCCTGCGGTACCTGCACTATGCCCCCCCTCCCCCCTGCGGTACCTGCACTATGCGCCCCCTCCCCCCTGCGGTACCTGCACTATGCCCCCCCTCCCCCCTGCGGTACCTGCACTATGCGCCCCCTCCCCCCCCCTCCCCCCTGCGGTACCTGCACTATGCGCCCCCTCCCCCCTGCGGTACCTGCACTATGCGGCTAAGGTGGCAGTCAGCAGCCAGCTCCAGGCCCTGCTTCTCGGCCCAGGCCTCGATGTGGCTGAGCTGCTGGCGCAGGATGGCTCCCCAGTAGTGGGAGCACAGGCCCGAGTCCGCCTCCGTCACCAGCTTGTTGAACAGCCACATGTTGATGAAGTGGAAGAGCTGGGAGAACAGCTGGATGGTGAGGGCGGCGTTGACACGGCAACGCCGCAGCAGCGACATGGCACCCGTCAGTGTGTGCAGCACGTCCTCTGCAGGGAGGGGGTGGGGGGGGGGGGAGATGCTTAGACAGCAGTGCACAGTTACACTGATGAGGTAATGAGGCAGGAAGGACATTGTGTTCAAGAGAAAAGAGTGAGCCAGTGGGAACGGTAGAAGCGAGACAAAGAGAAAGAGAGGGCAAAATTGTGCACACCTATCTTGGGTCTCTGTGGGTTGTGCTCCTCCGGGTCATCTAGAAAAGCTGGCATGTAGTTGTTCAGGTCAGCCTGGAGGCAATGCACCAAATACCTGGACAGAAATGGCACACAACAGCCGTTGACATGTGCACATAGCATTAATGCATTCCTAAAATGTGCATTCACTTGTACACCAAGATACATCTCATGAAATACATGCGCTCTAGGCTCCAATTTTCCTCTCTCGTCCTCAACGTGAACAATGGGGGAACCACGCTCTCATTTTGGTCATCAAAAAGCATTTGCACGCGTTAGCAGCATGCTCAGTTGCTGAGGCTAATGTTTCCTCATCGTTTTCCGCTTGACAGGTCTGACTTACTACTACATGTTCACATGCGGTTCCCATGAGCCATTGCTGTTCCTCTGGGATGCAGAAGGTAGGATGGTCACTGCACCTTACCGATATGTACCACAATACAGGAGGGCAGCCCCCCCTCCCCACCTCCAGGAAGAGGTCAGTGGAAGAAATGTCGGGCAGCTAGCTGAAGCTCCACATGCACGTGTGCAATTCTACATATTGGACGTTCCCAGACGTTCCCAGACGTTGCATGGCTCACGGTGGGAGCCCTGTTGTTTCATGAGCCCTCTCTAGCACTTCTTCCATATCTCAATACAAGACATATGATGGGTAGGACAGAGGGACCTCAGTTCCCCTCTTACCTGCCCCTATACATTCACATCCCTTGGGCTCTGGATGTCCCTGATAGCGTGCGTTTGAATAGACATTTCATTCCTCTGGGATTTCCCTTGTTCCGCCACCATACTGGCAGCCTAATTGGATAGCGTCCCGTACGTAACAGATCGCCGTTCCTGTACCCGTGGCGGCGCTCAGTGGCGAAAAGAGGAAGTGGAGCAGGTTAACGGCCACTATGGGCCATCTGGCCATCATGTCTCATTAGCTATAGATGTGGTCCCTACCCCTACCTGAACGTTAAAAGACATCCAACTACTGGCCTCTCTAGGAACTGCAGTTTCCTTTACATGATTGTTAATTCCACCAATTGATCACGTTTTTATCTCCATACTGTTTTCTAGATATTTTCCCAACAACTCCACGTTTTCCGCCGTAGTTCGATTTTCATTGTTCTGTAAAGTTTGTTAGGCTGTTTAAACAATGTGTGTATTTACTCACTTGAAGGCCATTTGCACCAAGTGGGCAAGGATGTCCTGGCCGTCCAGTGTGATCCGGCTCAGATCCTTGTCCTGCTTGGCGAAGTTCAGGAGCTCCGAGGCATTAGCCATCCAGAATGCCAGGGCCCCCGCAATGTTTTTTTGCTTCTGGATCAACCAATCACAGCCAGAGAAACACAAAGATGGGGAGGGGTTGGGGAAAATTGTTACGAGAAGAGGTGGTCCAAACATAGATGCCAGCATTTGGCAAGTTAGAGAAATTTGGGGTTTAGTTTCTGGTTTGATTGGCAGAAGGGTCAGTAGTTAAGGATAGACTTGTGTCTGGCCAAACTCTTCAGAAGCCCTACGGTGACCAATTAAATCACACAGAACAGGAGGAGACCAGTGACTAGATAAAGAGGTGAAACTCATCGTCTTTGTTCGTCTTCTTTGGTATTTTTGGTGCAGCCCAAATCTGCATAAGCCCATGTAAGGGCTCTGGTGTTGGTCTAGTGGTCATGTAGTTTCACCTCTTTCCCTGCTGTTAATGTGTTACTGGGCCCCAAGGCACCGTTTCTGCCAGCACCCAACCCAAAGCACCCCTCCCTCCCCCAAGCATATGCTAGAGCAGACAAAGACAGACCTATTAAACAAAACAGGCAAATTAAAATAGTCAACAGTCAAAAATAACAAAGCAAAACCAGGGTAAGGAGGGGGAATCCTCATCCGCATTCTTGCTAGTCAGAGGAAGTAGTAGATGATGTTATGGAAGGCAGGATTGAAAGACTGATGCTGCGTTCATTTATGGACAGAGTGTGTGAAGTCGGAAGATGAGAACGAGTCATCTCCGACCTACATGTTTTCGAGCTATCAAGTCGGAAAAACGTGGAATCTCACGGCTTACCTTTGTGCTGTGCTAAGTATGAAATAACATTAACGTTTAGTAGTATGGGTTTAACCAACTACTGTATTGGTATGCTGATTGTTGTGAACGCATACCAATTTGAAAATCAAATGTGTGTCAGAAATGTGTTTTAAATTCATACAACCTTATAAAATGTATCCATGTTCTCACCCCATATGATGTGGGTGGCCATGTACTGTATGTAAGCATGACTGAACTGGGGGTTGAGAATTCGTACCCGAGTTTGCGACTAGGAACCTCCGAGTTGATAAGCAGTTTTATTCGATTTTTCCTAGTAGGAAGTTGGAGTTTCCGACCTCCGAGTTATAATCGAACGCAGCATGAGTCACAAACAATGTTTAAACAAGTGACCAAACATTTAAATTAACCTCAGGGACAACTGCATCACAGCACACGTTATTTAAATCTCTCCGTCTCATTGGCTGAAAACAGTGCTAGGTCATGCAATCAACTGGATTTAATTTGAGGCAACATTGGAAGTCATTGCATAACCTATTGTCCCTGTGGTTTGACTTTAGCATTTGGTAACTGTTGTAATCATTTTTACATAATAAATGGGCAGGTATAGGTTGTTTTTAGTACCGGGCAGGTCCAGGCAGCTGAATAAAATTAGTTTGATAGTTGGTGATAATGATGTAGCTTCAGCTGTTGGAGGAGGAATTATTTGGCTTGGGTTTTTGTTTCTGTTAGAATGGAGGGAAATAAGCAGCAGCAACAAAACATGTCAAGAAGGCAACACACACACACACACACACACACACATACACACAGAAACAGAGACAGAGACATAGACAGAGACAGAGAGAGTGCAAGCGCGAGAGAGAGAAAAATGGGCCAAGAAGTCAAATAAAGCAAAGAATGGTCAACGGAGCCACAAGAGTTAGACAATGATTAAAATAAATAGAACTTGAGGTAGATGCAGTAAAGTTAAGAGAGAGAGCCAGACAGAGACAGAGACAGAGAGGGTTGTAGCAGCAGTAGCATGGTGTTGCTATCCTACCTGGTCCCCTTCAGGAATCTCCTGGATGAAGGGAGAAGAGGAAGAGGTGGAGGAAGGAGGGAGGAGAGGAGGCACAGTAGAACACATGTCCACACGGACGGAGAGAAAACACATCAACACAACTAATTATGGACACACAGCTATGACACACACACACATAAAATATACAGACAAACATTCACAGACCCACATTCACACAATGGTTGTACACGTAGGAGAGGGTTCATTCTACCAAACATTACATATTTGCACTATACCCGAAAATGCACACATACATTAAGAGCTCAGCGTTTACAAATCAAAAGATCTACGAGCATTTGAGTATTTGAAAGACATTGGACATTCCCTTTAGTCCGTTGAGGTTTCTAATGTTTCAATCTGAACATAAAAATGAACTACGTCTACTCCTCGGACAGAAGGTGCATTGAAAGGTGCGGGAACCGGGTTAGGAGAGGGTTTAACCTCAACATCACTAGGCCTGTTTCTGAAAATAACATACCCAGTATGTTATTATCTCCACAACTGCAAGGGCTATTATATGTAATCTCGGTACCAAAAGAAAGGTAACACCTGGGAGATTGTTGTGCCAAGTGAAATAATCAATGTGGATACTTGGTTAGAGGAAATAAAGCTAGAGCTAGAACTAGGGCTGATCCCGACTATTCGGATATTCGTTAATCGAATCTCAATTCAGTATTCGGATATTCGTTTTGTTTTGATGAAAAATAATAAAGTATAAAAAAAACATGTTTTTAATGTATGCATATTTGGGGACTGTGGGCAGAAGGCTAGGTTACATGTCGTCTGAATATCCCAGTGATAAGATATATATAAAGGCGTTAGACGTCAGAGAACGCTTCACGTCAACGCTTCAGTTGAGGTAACGGCAGCCATCATCAGAATGGCCAAATATGGGACGACCAAAATAGAATTCGTTTGTTTTGGATATTCAAACATTATTCAAATGGTCCGGTAGCACTTTGACAGCTGCCGTCCAGTGTGAGGATAAGCAAGCCATCAACCCCCCCGGCCATCGGGGCGTTTTTAGAAGGGTTTTAACAATGAACGTATTTAGCAGCTATTTCAATGTTCAAACGAGTCCAAAAGACACCGAAAAACTCTACCTACTAATAATAACGTGTTGGTTATTTAGTCAACATGAATAGAACAGGTAGCGATGATTTTCCTTTTATGGTGATCAGTCCCCCACAATAGTGCCTGTGTGATTTATCAACGGGGAAATAGCACTAGTCCTGCCGTGAAATGTATCCAAAACTTTGCACAATGTTCAAACCTTCCATTTGCTTTGGGATAGTTGGAAGTAGGCCTACTCTCATGCTTTGGGATAGTTGGAAGTAGGCCTACTCTCATGCTTTGGGATAGTTGGAAGTAGGCCTACTCTCATGCTTTGGAAACCGTGTTCGGAAACTTTTAGGCTGCATTGAAGCTCTGCTGTAACCAAGTCGAACTCTGGCTGATGAGTGGATCTGAAAGCCACTGACGTGATATTGTTGTTTTGCTAGACTTCGTTATTAAAATAACATATGTTTTACCAATTGAACCACTTAAAAAAAAAACGATCAGTTGATAAAACGTTATTCTGCAGCAGTGGTCTCCGCCTGCTACGTTTACAGGCAGTGAAAGACACGCACTATGAATGGACCTTTTTTCTTCACCGAATATTGAGATATTCGTTTGAAATTATGTATTCAGGAACAGCCCTAGCTAAAACACAGCGCAAGTGGAAGATTTCATTTCCACCTGAAATAAATGTCATGTTTTAGATTGAATACCACCTAGTGCATTATATGTCGGTAGCCCTATAGCACTAAATTTACCCGGATAAGGGCCATTTCGGGATGAAGAGGTTAACCTCCACATGTACACGTACTGCATGTGTGTAGCACTAGCAAGACTACAGGGTTAGAGATACACCCGTAATTGGCATTCCCATGTTATGGGTGTTGTCAGCTGTACTTGGTTATTTTCCAATCTAGCATACCATTTCAAATGCAGAATGATAAAGCTAGCTGAGTTCTTTCTACCAATACTGACAAGTTGAATAGTTTGCGTAGTATTTTCTACTACTAAGGACTGGTTGATAGGTTTGTTTGATTAGTGCTTTCTACTTCTACAGACTGGTTGATTCATTTTCAAAGTCCTTTCTACTACTACGGACTGGTTGACTAGTCCTTACTACTACTACGGACTGGTTGACTTGTCCTTACTACTACTATGAACTGGTTGACTAGTCCTTTCTACTACTACGGACTGGTTGACTAGTCCTTACTACTACTACGAACTGGTTGACTAGTCCTTACTACTACTACGGACTGGTTGACTAGTCCTTACTACTACTACGGACTGGTTGACTAGTCCTTACTACTACTATGAATTGGTTGATTAGTCTTTTCTTCTACTATGGACTGGTTGACTAGTCCTTTCTACTACTACGGACTGGTTGATTAGTTTGACTAGTCCTTTCTACTACTACGGACTGGTTGATTAGTTTGACTAGTCCTTTCTACTACTATGGACTGGTTGATTAGTTTGACTAGTCCTTTCTACTACTATGGACTGGTTGATTAGTTTGACTAGTCCTTTCTACTACTACGGACTAGTTGAGCATTGATTCTTTTCCCTCAGGCTGTTCTCCATTCCTGCCGGAAAATAACAAGCAGATTCTTTCTTTTCATGACTTTCTCGCTGTATCTTTCATTTGTTGTCCATCATCAAAAGCAAGCTCCTATCTGCTGCACGGACCCATCGAGCCTGCTGTGGGTTTCCTGATTCCACTTCATGTCATGAATACATGCCAAGGGAAATGGACTGCATGCTAGCTGCCAGCTGAACTAATAAAACCCAATGGCTAGGAAGAAATGGCAGTTGTCTTTTATTGGGTTTTCATAGGCAAGCGCCTTTGGATTAGCACAGATAGATGCAAGCGCACACGCGTGTGAAGTGTATCAAACAGATTGGTGTAAAAACAATGAGCAGGGGGGGACAGAAGCTTCGCCTTCTGCCAAAGGAACTCACACACACTTTTTAATCATAAAAACACATTTCCCCGGAACGCCATCCCTGTAGTCCACATCCCCTTCCAACCCAGCCCCACACTACCACAGTCACCAAACAAAATACTTTGATTTCTTTAAATGAGACGTATCCTCTGTTTTTGAGAGTTGAGAGTTTGAAGTTAGAATAGGTATAAAAAAAAAAAATGGTTGCACCCACCTGAATGACTCCTTCCATCATGCTCACCATCTTGTTGACGATGGCTACGACCTTGTGGGTCCTCTCTGAGGGGGACAGGTCGGGCCGGTAGTGGGGGGCCAGGACGTAGCGGCAGGCCATGTACAGGACGTACGTGGGGGAGAGCTTGAAGTGCACCGTGGAGCTGTTGGTGTAGTTGATGATGGCAGACAGGAACGCATCCTCCGCTGGACAGATGGGGCAAAGACAATGTGTAACGCGTCCAACGGTATACAGCCCAAAGTGTTTGTCCAGGTCCACACGCCAACACGGAGGACTGCATTTCATTGTAAACAGGATCTTAGCCCATCCGCGGTCAGGAGGCTCACCAGTTGCACTGTAGGAATGGAGCCCACCACAGTGTGGCTCAAATAGACACTGGCAATACTAAAACCCCCCACGCCACACTACAACAAATCAACACCCAAATATTGGGAGTATGTAAACAGCACAAAGATCTGTAAATACGTAAGATGTAAAAACCCAATAATCCCTTTGTACCTCTACACCACATTGACTGATTGCCCTCAATGCCCCGTTCATGAGTGTCCGCGTGTGCTTGTGTCGCACAGGCTTGGGGCAGATCGTCGCTCAATACGTTCCTGGTATGGATTCACCGTTTAAAAAGGCTCCAGCGCCACCGTGTAACTAAAGTGGGTGGTATCTTCCCCCCGGTGGGAAGATACCACCCACTTTAGCTCCGATGGACAGCAGCAGCATTAGTGCTGTTCAAGAGCATGCACTAAAAAAAACACACGCACTATTCTACTAGCGGGTGGGAGAGCCTGCGTCCCCATGTAAAAAACCTCCTGGGGAGAACCATGCACATGCCTATGTTAAAATGAGGGCTGCGTTCAAGCCCGCGATTAATCTGGAAAGCTCGGTGCGTTCCTTTAGCTTTGACGCAAAGCAACGCTCTTCCTCACTTTGCGCCTAATGTCTCTGGGTGGGACTCGGGGGGGGGGGGGGGGGGGGGGGGGGGGGGGGGCACGTTGGCTCCGCCCGCTCGGCGTGTTGGCTGCGCGATTGAATCTCGGTTCCTCTCTTGCGGGTAAATGGTGGCGGGGTTCGGGAGCCATTTCCGGTGTGCCGGCGGGCTGTGTCGTTGCCGTTCGGCTTTCCCGTGCGTCAAACCTCCTTTCTTTATGGCGCGTGGGAACTGTGCGAGCCGGCTGTTGTGCCGCGTGATCCGACCCGCCTCTGAAAGGATTGAGGACTACACACACACACACACACACACACAGAGAGCGCACACCTGCACGGCTACACCATTGTAGGGCGGAGACAAATGTCTGCGCGTGGAATGTCCACTTCATACATGTATGAAGCGCCACAGCAACTATCATGTCCGCTGCAGCTACAGCCGGCCGGTGTCTCGGCGGGATGGGAAGCTTGTTGCTCTGCTTGTTGAAGGTGGGGCCTGGGGAGAATGGCTGTGCCACCCATTCTCCCCTGGAGCCGGCTGTGCCACCCATTGTCCCCTGGAGCCGGCTGTGCCACCCATTGTCCCCTGGAGCCGGCTGTGCCACCCATTCTCCCCTGGAGCCGGCTGTGCCACCCATTGTCCCCTGGAGCCGGCTGTGCCACCCATTGTCCCCTGGAGCCGGCTGTGCCACCCATTGTCCCCTGGAGCCGGCTGTGCCACCCATTGTCCCCTGGAGCCGGCTGTGCCACCCATTGTCCCCTGGAGCCGGCTGTGCCACCCATTGTCCCCTGGAGCCTGCTGTGCCACCCATTCTCCCCTGGAGCCGGCTGTGCCACCCATTCTCCCCTGGAGCCGGCTTGCCTACTACCGAATCTTGGAATGCCAATTATAAATGGCCCTAAATGTGGTTATGTTTACCACCTACATATGTACTGGCCCTCATTGGAAAGATGTGAACCTAGTCTGACTGGTGGAGAGGTAAATAAGAGTTCCCCTGTGGAATAGGGTAATCATTGGAAAAGGCTCAATTAGACCATGGGTCACAGTAGTGATAATAAGATGTGTAGTTCAGCATAATCTACCAGGGTATCCAATGCTTTTCTCATCTGCCTTAATCATTTCACGTAGACGGATGAAGAGGCTGTGTTCTCACTACTCACAGTTGTCCCTGAACTCGATGCTGGCTGGCAGCATTACCTCCGGGGTTTGGCCGTCCAGGGACCTGCAGGGAGACAGAGAGACCACAGGCAGTAAGGAGCTGGGGGGGGGGGGGGGGGGGGGAGTGTGAGGTGGTTCACTATGTGTGAAGCGTTGAAAGGTTTTGTTGCTTTAAATGGGTTTTCCCTGCTCGTGGTTCTGATTGCTTTGACATATTTGCTCTTTTACGCACTGTAAGGACTGGATCACTTCCCCTGAATGAGAAGCTAAAGTGTGGTTCCTACCTGCTGTCCTGCTGTTCTCCTCTTATCATGGGCTTGACCATGCCCCGCTCACTGCAGTTGGTCCTCTCCATCTCCAGCCTACCTGAGCTCTGCACACACATCCCAGAATACATTCAATATACAGACAGATGACAGAATACATTCAATATACAGACAGATGACAGAATACATTCAATATACAGCCTGATGAAAGAATACATTCAATATACCGACAGATGACAGAATACATTCAATATACAGACGGATGACAGAATACATTCAATATACAGACAGATGACAGAATACATTCAATATACAGCCTGATGACAGAATACATTCAATATACCGACAGATGACAGAATACATTCAATATACAGCCTGATGACAATACTAAGCACTTTTTTCACCAAACATGTTCTCAAGTGTCATCACAAAGACATAAAACCCAGTATAAATGGTGGCATGATGATATTGTGGCGCTACGCCACCATGCTCAAAATAGGGCTGTCGCTACGCGGCCATTTTCCTGACGTTTCCCATTTAATTTCTGAAGCGGTTCAATCTATTAACACATTTTATTTGCATAATGCTACGAAAAGCCAACCTAAAATATTAAGAAGAAGTGCTGTGTAAGTCTGTGTCTTTAATCCACTTATGGTCTGAATCCGTCTCGAATAGCGCAATGCTCCACCTTAAAGCGCGTCTGAAGATGACGCTTGTGTTGGTCTAGTTCTATAGCACAGTGCTTCATGTAATGGGTGGGAATGCTCCACCTTAAAGCGCGTCTGAAGATGACGCTTGTGTTGGTCTAGTTCTATAGCACAGTGCTTCATGTATTGGGTGGGAATGCTCCACCTTAAAGCGCGTCTGAAGATGACGCTTGTGTTGGTCTAGTTCTATAGCACAGTGTTGAGCAGTGCTGGAAGTTACACACGGCTGTACTGGGGCGCCGGTGTGAGCACTCTTAATTGGAAACACAGCCAACTTAAGTTCCAGTTAAGACACACAGCTTTGAGCATATGGGGGTCCCCAAATTATCATAACACGGAAAGGTGGCTTGTACATTGTGAAAAGTTTCAATGAAATTGCACCCCAGCACTAGTGCTATTCAAGAGCATACAAAGAACAAATGCACTGTTCTGGATGACGTATCACCAGAATAGTGCATTTGTTTACAGAATGACCAGCCTGTTATTAGTAGATAGGGCATTTTATGTTTTTCCACCATTGGAATATTATATAGCTATAACTGTAGCTACAACTCATCCACTAGAGGCTGCTAATGGGAAAAACGCACATAGTGCAGCTTTAATGGAATGACAAATGTGTGTAAAATAATGTGTGCTACCTTGCTAGTGGGCAAAGCAGCACCGCTGTGGACCTCGCCGTGGAGATCAAACGTAGTTTCTGGTACACTCCTGTTGAAACAGTTGGGAAAAGCTTGAGCCAGAGGAAATATACAAAGAATGGCTCAGACTTTCTACACGGCAGGCTTAAATTTACTTATTTAGTTTTAACCTACTCTCATAACACCAGCTGGGCTCTGGTGAGGAGTTAACCACTCCCATAACACCAGCTGGGCTCTGGTGAGGAGTTAACCACTCCCATAACACCAGCTGGGCTCTGGTGAGGAGTTAACCACTCCCATAACACCAGCTGGGCTCTGGTGAGGAGTTAACCACTCCCATAACACCAGCTGGGGTCTGGTGATGAGTTAACCACTCCCATAACACCAGCTGGGCTCTGGTGAGGAGTTAACCACTCCCATAACATCAGCTGGGCTCTGGTGAGGAGTTAACCACTCCCATAACACCAGCTGGGCTCTGGTGAGGAGTTAACCACTCCCATAACACCAGCTGGGCTCTGGTGAGGAGTTAACCACTCCCATAACACCAGCTGGGCTCTGGTGAGGAGTTAACCACTCCCATAACACCAGCTGGGCTCTGGCATGAGGCTGAGGACAACTAAGAGTACGGCTGAGGAGAATCATAGGACAACATTGAAGAGCTAAGAAATTATTGCTAGACCATATTGAAGCAGCAGCTTCAGCAGATGGGTACCAGCATTTGACTGGCGGTTGCATTTGTGCCACCCGGAGGGACTGGGAAACGCCAGTCAGTGGTAGTTTGGAACTGGGTCTCAGGAAACCAGTGTAGTGCGATTTGAAAGAGGAACGGATCAGCTGGAAGAGGAACGGATACGAGGGAAGGATCCGCTGAAAGAGGATAGGATACGAGAAAAGGACCAGCTGAAAGAGGAAAGGATACGAGGAAAGGACCAGCTGAAAGAAGAAAGGATACGAGGAAAGGATGCGAGGGAAGGATCAGCTGAAAGACAAAAGGACCAGCTGAAAGAGGAAAGGATCAGCTGAAAGAGGAAAGGATACGAGGAAAGGACCAGCTGAAAGAGGAATGGACCAGCTGAAAGAGGAATGGATACGAGGAAAGGACCAGCTGAAAGAGGAAAGGACCAGCTGAAAGAGGAAAGGATCAGCTGAAAGACAAAAGGACCAGCTGAAAGAGGAAAGGACCAGCTGAAAGAGGAAAGGACCAGCTGAAAGAGGAAAGGATCAGCTGAAAGACAAAAGGACCAGCTGAAAGAGGAAAGGACCAGCTGAAAGACAAAAGGACCAGCTGAAAGAGGAAAGGATCAGCTGAAAGAGGAAAGGATCAGCTGAAAGAGGAAAGGATCAGCTGAAAGAGGAAAGGACCAGCTGAAAGACAAAAGGACCAGCTGAAAGAGGAAAGGACCAGCTGAAAGGATCAAATCAAAGAATTTAGTTTAAGTTCAAATTGGACCCCAGGACAGGCATTGGTGCCCAGAGGGACTCAAACCCAATTTGCTGTGTTATCAGGGATCTTATGTGGACATATAACAATTAATAGACAATATATACATATTATAATTTCCTTTAAATCTGTATAAAGGTGTGTCCCACACTGTGACACGCTCCATTATGTCCATATTCTCCCTCTGATTCTCTTATGTAATCCCTAGTTTGGTATGGTAGAATTATCTCTGGATTAGGATTTATGCCCTTATCAGGAATAGAGAAATTTGACATGAAGACAAATTGGTTTGATCGTGAACACTATGGAAGCATGATATGGATAATACACAATTTATACACAAATACAGATCTAGCTCCAGGAAAGACAACTTTGTTCAAACACTCCTATTACTTGATGCGTTAGCCTGTCAACCAGTAATAATGCATTCATCATGCTACTTACTTGCTAGCCAGCACTCACTCTTGTGCTCTCCTTTTCCCATGCACTCTATTTTTACTTCCTATTGATTTCAGGAATCTGCTAACTGGTAGCGCACAACATGCTAGGCTAGGTCAAACTGCTGCGTTTTTCCTCTCAGCTGATCCAGCTGCTGCACACAGCCCCTCTCCCTTTGGGTCTGATCTGTCACTGTCTCTCACACACACACACTAACACACAGCCAAAACCATGTCGCTGCAATGTGCCTATGTGGGTGAAACTGTGTGTGTGTCAGAGAGAGAGAGGCCACACCCCAAACCACACTCATCAGATTAGAGGGCTTTTTCATAACCTCAAATCACCTCTTCTCCCTCTTTCTGCCCCTTTTCTTCTCCTTTCATCTCCTCCTCTCCCTGAAGTTTTGCTTGCACTGATTGCTCAAACCACTCTTTATCCTGCATTATTCACGCAATTCAGACCCTAACATTAACACTGAAGCAGCAGTTTTATCCTGCTGAGAGCGATTCCATCACCACCACCACATTCCAGTACCACCTTTTCTAGTTTCAGACTCACAAACACAAGGTTTACTTTTCACTATTTATCCCGCCCCAAGTATGCAAGTCTCCATACGAGTGTTCACCCACACCCACTCACCCCCACACAACCACTCACACCCACAATCACTCACCCACACAACCACTCACCCAGACCCACTCACACCCACCCAGACCCACACCCACCCACCCACTCACCCAGCCCCACCCACCCACCCACTCACTCACACACACCCACTCACACCCACCCAGACCCACTCACACCCACCCACCCCCACTCACCCGGACTTGTGTCGGCCTCTGATCATGCCGGCCGGGTCTCGTTTGCTGCCCTGGTCGTACGCCGGGTCTACAAACTTGAAGACGTGGGCGGCGCCAAACTGGAGGGTGGACCCGGAGTGCAGCACCGTGGTCTCGTTGACCCGCTGGCCGTCGACCAAGGTGTCGGCGTCGGCTCCGTGGGGCGTGACCGTCACCAGGCCCTCGCTGTGCATCAGGTTGCAGTGATGAGGGAGGAGGCCCGGGCCAAACAACTGTGACCAGACGTGAAGTGCGTAGCGGAAGAAAGGGAACAGTGTCAAGAAAGAATCCACTCTGAAAGTGCCTTCCTATCCATTAATGGTAAAAACACGGTCCATTCATGTGGGGGGGGAAAAAAACGTTATGTAGGGGGGGGGGGGGGGGGGGGGGGGCAGCCTGTGCGTTCTCCCCCAGCGGAAGCTACAGTGTAGCGCCGCGGCGTTACAATGCAGGGACGACCCCATACACAGACTAACCTCTAACTCTACAATCGTAGCAAGGCACCGCTAACATTGGATAGATTAGGCAGTCTGGATTTCAGTATTTGGATACCTGCTAATCTGGTACACGAGTAGGACCAGGAAGCCACTCTAGCAGAGGCAGAAGAACGCACACGAGCAACAAGCACAGAGCAACAAGCACAGAGCACGCGCTTTGATAAGCCTACCTGGATGGCTCCGTCGTCGGTGCAGTCCGAGCCCACCTCGGTGATGCTGTGCTGCAGCCGGTACAGCTTTGGTTTGTCCCTGGAGTCCGAGCCATCTGCATGGCAACAACAACAACACGTTCAGGCCCGCGGGTCACCCAAGTTCTTTGTTCTGCGTCATATGGTCTTTATTGTGAAGATGAGAACATAGAGGACTTCTTCCTAGACTACAAAAGTATTCTAAGCAAATTGTCAGTCTGTCAGTCAAGCATTTCCAAGAACTTAAAAAAAAAAAAATTGTATTATGTTGGGGGGGGTATCGATTGTTTTTTTGTATATCTGGGTTGCTATTGGCTATCCTACATGACCGTTATTCAACATTCCGTGATTAATAAGAAGCAAAGTAGCATTAGTTAGCTATTAGAAGACAGTGGGGAAAAAGAGCATGGTGGGTGGGTGGGTGTGTGTGTGTGTGTGTGTGTGTGTGTGTGTGTGTGTGTGTGTGTGTGTGTGTGTGTGTGTGTGTGTGTGTGTGTGTGTGTGTGTGTGTGTGTGTGTGTGTGTGTGTGTGTGTGTGTGTGTGTGTGTGTGTGTGTGTGTGTGTGTGTGTGTGTGTGTACTAGATACAAATAATTGGCCGGCTTTTGTCTTGGCCTTAAATTGGAGCTGGGGATATAGCTTTATATCACTATCCAACTGTCTGTCTACGGTCAGATTTAATTTCACTATCCAAAACTGTCTAAGGTAAGACTTCATATCAATGTAAAAATCTGTCTACGGCAAGACTTCATCACTACTTAAAACGTCTAAGGTAAGACTTTAAATCACTATTCAAAATGGTCTAAGGTAAGACTTCATATCACTATCCAAAACTGTCTACGGTAAGATTGTATCACTATTTAAAACTGTCTGAGATAAAACTATATTAAGACTTGGTAAGAATGTTTCTATTTTACAAGTTTTAAAAGTTCATCAAGTTCTATCCATGCATCTATGTCAAACACGTCTCATCATACATCTATGTCTAGTGTGGGATATTTATGTATATATAGATATTCCCCACACCAGCTGATTGATAGAGATGTATATAAAGATGGTGGTCAGAAGAGCGATAGAAGAGAGGATTTGCATGTTTACCTTGGTGGGGCCGATATGCGTAGTAGGCATAGTGATTCCCTCTCCCTAGTAGGCAGACAGGCAGGTGAAACACATGCACAAGCAGACACGCAAAAGTATGCACACACACCAACACAACATGCCATATGAAAGCATGGGGGAGGGAAAGGGAAGACATACAAAGCAGAGAGTCAGACTGCAGCAAGGAGTAAAGAAATTGAGCATAACATGAGTTCCCTGGTTAATCCCACGTACGCACACGCAGTCTCTCAACCTGAGCATGCACACCAAGCACCAGAACACCAGCAGGGGATACCGCAACAGATGTTCCAGTGGAATAGGTTGCAGGAGGGGGTTAGTGCGCGAGGTGTAAAAAGGCTGCTAGTCGTGCTGGTTCTCTCCTCGCTTCGGTAACCTTTTTACAGTCTGCAGGTTTTGCTGTGATACTCGATGCTCTCCACACACATATATACACATATACATATATACAGGGTGAAAATTGCAGAGGGGGATAGGGGGGGATTTCCCCCCCTCTTCTTTTTGATACCACCCCCGGTCATTACTTTTGATAGACAGCGGGGCTACGTTTTATCCCTGCTTCTGGTCAGACTGAATGCACTTCCTATGCCTGACAGCAGATGGCGAAATATAGAAAGACTAGCTATTGTCGGCCGTTTGAGTCGGGACATCTCCGTCCGCTCCAATGGACCATTTCTTAACAGCAATGGCGGATCGTGGAGCCTCTCAGTAGTTCCCGGAAGTTAGCAGCTCCCAACAGAAACGCATCGGAGTGGCAGCGATCCCTTTTGTACCGCATTACCGCCCTTTTTGGACGGGCGCCACGGGTGACCAATGAGAGACGAGCGCAGGGGGGGAGCAGTACCTTGTTGTCGGAGGGCTACCAGTTACAGGAGCCGATCACGTGACTGAAAAACGATGGTGCACAAGACGAATTGTGGACAAGACGCGCTGTCATTATGTTCAGTCACAATGAATGCTTGTCCTGCATTTAACACAATTCCTCTTTAAATCGCCCCGACTCTCGATAAAGGTTCGCTACACTCAGCCCGTTTCCTTGATCTTGGTTAAAGGAATAACCAGCCTGCATCTCAATGAAGAGCGGGCTGCCCGTCTAAGGGTTAACTTTTTTTAGGTTTGCACATATAAGAGTAGTCCTATACTTGTCATTATTCACAAATCCCCATGAGAGTTGAAACGATTGAAGCTCATTCCTTCTGCTTCACGTGAAACAAACTGGGCTTCGCCGCTTTAATGGAAGATGAGCGACAGTGATTTCCAAATGGATAATGTCTCTAAACAGCATGACCTAAGCGTTACGCAGCCAAACGATTGCAGCCATAGTACATACAGTACATGTCAAAATAGTTCAATGGGAAGCAAAACGAGTCTTTCTTGAAACCTAGACTTTATAACAGCGCTGTCCGCTGTAGCTTGATCGCTCGTGAGGGAAGACTTGAAACTGTATACGCTCCCTTTTGCAAACTGGTTATTTAGGTGGTCGTTTTTGCTCAATGTATTTGTCCCAACGATGCATTGATCAACTTGTTTCCATGTGTGCAAAACTCCTTAATACATCCCAATCAATAATGAATGAAAAGTATATGCTACCGTTGATTAACATCAACATGCATGGGCTGGAGATGTCAAACTGAATGAAATGTCTGAGCTTTTTGGAAATGAAAGAAAAAGGATATGGGTAGCAGCAGCGGATCTTTAAATCATCAAGCGTCTTCCTAATCATCGTTTTAATTGCCATGCGTTGTGATTTGAGCATATTGATAAATGCTTGAACTGTGTGGGTCCCTGGATTGTTTCATTCCGGTTTTTTGGGACGGTCACTGGTGCCATTCCAGCCCAATACCTACAACCAATATACACTATTCATTCTGCTGGGATATGCAGATCGAATGCTTTAAAAAAGTAGTTTACATATTCATGCTTTTATAAGAATGGGCATACGGTTTTGGTACCAAATCAATATTGTTTTCGGTACATAACTTTGAGTGTAAACACATTTAGTTCTTAGATTTGTGTTAAAATATTAAGATTCCTTTACCGGGAAGTCATAGAACCATAGCTAGCTTAGTTTCATTTGAAACTATTCAGCTTCGTTTCATTTGGTTAAAACTCTTCTCTTTTAAAGACTTGTTGGTTTTCATAACAAGTTAGGAAAACACAATAGGTAGCTGAACAGAGAGAGAAGCTATTTACTGATATTCAAAAGACAGAGTTCCTACTAGTCCTACTAGTCAGCAGCGAGGTCTAGCATCTGTTCCGGCCCCTTGAAATATATCATCGCCAAAATAACTAAACATGCAGTGCACATGCAAGATCATTTTTGGCATACCATGGCCGCACAGAATGCAAGATGACAGCTAGCATTCCACTAAATAGGCTTGTGTGTTTGTAGTTTCCCTTGTATAGGACACATCGTTTGTACACGTCAAGAAACGAACAGAGGTACCACAACTCCCCAAGTTCAGCAGCTCACATTGCTAGCAGTCTGAACTTGGGGGAACAGCGGATCAGGGTCTTGATTCTTGTTTTTATGCCAGTTAGGGAAGAATGTCAAACCCAGTGGTGTTCGGAAGAGGTGGCTGGCCCATATACATGCCAGGTGGGACAATAACCCAGGAAGATTCTCTATCTAAACAGGAACAACGGAGGGTTTGTGGGTAGTGCCCGCAGTTACCTGGGCTCAGCTCCACCAGGTAAGGCAGTTTCTCTGGGGGCAGGGAGCCATGCAGAGAGCCGTCTCTCCCCCGCTGAATCTTGTCCTCCCCCTTCCTCCCCTTCCTGCCCTGGTAGTCAGGAGGCCTCTTCTTCAGCTGAAACACCAACGCTCCTAGGGACACACATACAGTACAGTATCAAGCAAATGACCACTATTTAACTAAACAAAATATAAGTAAATCAATCAGTAAACATGACAGTGGTCATATTCAAAGACCGGGAGCGGGCAGTGTCAATAAGAACGGAGGTAAAGATAGTCCTAGGACGTTGCCATTCACCACATGTGGTATCACACTGAAAGGGGAAAACACACATCACCAAAGTATAGTATATCCATGCTCATTCATTTCAATACCTTGGACATTTTAAATACTTTGATGGAAACCGAAAACCTGAGATGTATTGATATGAGAGACATTTTTTTAAATAAATAAAATGGGATTTCTTTAAATTAAAATAAAACAAACTAAATGTTTTCAAAATACAACTGAAATGGAAATGACATAGAACCCCTGAAGATTAAAAAAAAACTCAATTGCAGGGCTGTCGTCACCCAAAGAAAATCTTAGTAGACTTAAATTTGACCAACTGTGCGACCAATCGATGTGGTCGATGTGTTTAAATCTGCATGTTGTCTCTAGGTCAACTTAAAATCGGCCAAAGTGCACTCTACTCTACCTGGCAGCCTAAATAGTGCTGTTTGTGTGCTGTTTGGTGGAAGCAGTTGGTGTTCAGGTCCAATCTGAATGCGACTCGGTTACAGCAGAGCTTCAACGTAAAGCTGGTCACACCAGACGAGCCAGGGGGCGCCGCGCCAGGGGGCGCCGCGCCGGTCCACTAGCAGTCATTCTTTCAGAGTTCAAAGTTGTGAAAACCGGGGTGTTTTGACCTCCTGTCCCAAGTCTCACAGTCTATAGAACCATACGATTATTATGACAGAAACTACGGAGCCTTGAATATTCGTTTTATTCATAATTAAAATGGTATTTCTTACACCATCTAGCACTCAATAATCAAATACATTGGTCTGCATATGTCCCTCCTGCCCCCGAAAATCATGGATTAAGAAGCATGTTCTGCCTTATGAGGAACACCAACCATTTTCCGACCAATGAGAATTTGTGCATATCGACCAACCCATCGACCAGACTGACCAGAACTTGACAGCCCTACTAAATTGAAAACGGAAATACAATACAATACAAACTAACCAAAAACAATCTAAACTGAAATCTTAAGTCATCGAGATATGGGGCTAGCCCCGATTATTTGCATATATTGGTTCGTTGGGTACCTATTCGGATTCTCAATCCCAGATTTGGATGCTTTGTTTATAGCAGATGACTAGATTCGAGCAGTTGACTGGAAGCCTGGTAGTTATTGTGGCCGTATGACGGATGGCACATAAACAGGACTCTTTCAGGAGCACATTTTAACATTGGCTATGTGTTATTTATAACATACATGTACATATTAATATACATGTACGAGAGGGTGTTTCTTACCTCTTTCTGCAGGCCAGTCTCTGAATATCTGGAGTGGATACTCAGTCTCATCCAGTATCGTGTCCTTGCCTAACTTATCATCTTGCTGCAGGAGAAAAAGACGCAAGTTACTTAGACAACCACAAGAAATAATTGTAGCTGCAAATGACCTGGCTATAACTAATCCAACTGAAATCTGTAAGCAGCCAGTGTTCTAAAGGTTTTATGTGGATGGCAGTGAAGTACAGCAGGAAGGTAGGATGAGGATGCTACCAAAATCTCTCTGGTCATGACAAGGCAACATTGCATTAGTTCGGTCTGGAATTATATAGTGATACAGAATGTCCAGTGGGTACTTAGCAAAGAGAAATATCCAGAGTTTCCCAATTAATGTTAGGCTGCGCCAAATATTTACATCGGTTATGACGCAAATATGCTGCATTTTCCATTAAGAATCGCAGCAGTGAAAAAGACAGGTGGATCCAATCCTCGACCTCATTAAAGTGAATTTGCAGCTGCAGATGTTGAGACGTTGAGCGCTGCAAGCCCCACCCCAACCTTCCTGTACTTTTGATTGATGGTGATAGTGGCCGTGCGATGTCTGCAGTGTTGTGTTTGGGTGTCGTGTTGGGTTACCCTGGCAAGGCAGTACTCCCGCGGGTTCTCCTTCTCCAAGCCATACTTCTCCAGGGCCTCAACCACGGCAAAGTCCGCCATGTCGGTGGTGGACAGTAGGATGGTCTTGTAGGGTATGTTGGGCTTCAGGCTGTCGGCGTAGATTCTCAAGGTACCCCCTGCCAGGAAGCCCGATGAGTTGGAGCCAGAAGGGGGTGGGGGCATGTTAGGGTTGAAGTGTGGCAGCATTAGAGAAACACGACAAGCACACCAGAGAGGCGAGCAGCAACGCTCTCCCAGTGCTGCAGGCTGAGTGAAGCAGAGAGCAGGGCAGGAACGGCTCAGCCAGGCTACAACAATGCTGATTATCTTGCAATAAGGGAGTCGCAGGTACCTACAGGATTTAACCTTCACGGTCGACATGTTACTTCGAAGTTGGCGTGCTTGTCAAGAAGACCAGCGAGGGACATGTTAGTAACACTGGTAACAACAAAATAAAAAGCTGTATCTAAATCCCAAAAGCAATGGCCAATGTGGGGACGGACGCAAAAGAATGGTTTCTTTTCATTCCAAAACAAACTAGTCCTATACGAAAGCGAGGGAAAAATAGAACCGCGCTACAGTCTGAGCTAAATCAGTATGATTCTATTTCTTTTTTTGGGTCGTGCTACAAATATAAAACCAAAAATCCTACATTTTTACTATTTTGCATTATCAAAATGCTTAATATGCTAATTGTAACACTTATTTCAAGCTTTAAACTTTTCAACTCTTAAAGGCTTTGCACTTCAGTTCAGCTATTCAATGTTTTAAACCTCATACTTATATTCACAGTTGTTACACTTCATCTAAACCTCTTTCAAACTATTCTGGGGGGGTAACCAGTCTGTTGCATTTTATATTGAGTTCATCTATTTCGATATGTCTTCAACTATAGCTTATTTTATTCACATCTTATTTTACACTACACCACTCATTGCATTGTCTTCAGGAAATGCTAGTTCCATTATCGAACGCCTCTTATCTGTAGCCACACACACACACACACACACACACACACACACACACACACACACACACACACACACACACACACACACACACACACACACACACACACACACACACACACACACACACACACACACACACACACACACACACAGCTGAGTCAGGTGACTGAAAGGTGTTCAGCGTTGTGCCCACCAGAGTCGGGCCTTCCGTCGCTGCTCCTGAATTCCTGCATCCGTTTCTCCAGCTTCTGCTGCCGCCGCCGCTTCATCACCACCTCCGGGTTGGAGATGGTCCGCGTGAAGCTCGTCTCCGGCATGTCCTTGTACACCTCCGCCGCGAGCCGGCTGTCCCTGGGTTAGGGGATACGTATATAGATGAGCTCTCTCGGCACAGGAAGAGAAAGCGGGTTCTATGATGCGGCAGAACGATTGGTTTGATATAGAGTGGGCGCATACACACCCGTCCTCTCTGGGGAGGGCCTGCTCGTCTCCGTCAGGGATGCGTGCAAACTCCTTGTCCTTCTTCTTCTCCTTCTTCTTCTCCTTCTTGGACAGGGTGCGCTTGAAGTTCTGAATGACTCCGTCCTTCTCTTTCTCGGGCCCGTTGCTCTGAGTCTTCTGCTCCAAAAACAACACAGTCAATTTGTCTAAATGCTTGGCTGTCCATTGGCAAAGATTAGTCCATTTCAAGAAACATCTAATGACCAACTTCTTCAGGAAACAACATGAGCGGACTTTTGTGATTTGTAATTATCTAGCACTAGCACTCTGCAACACACTTTCTTGAGCTGTGCCATCGTGGAACTAAAGAACTGTAGAAACATACAGACACGACATGTTGTGTTTGTATGTTGGAGGCGGAGGGAATGTCCTTCATTTTCAAATGACATTCATTTCCAATGAGAGACGAGTTACAGGAGCCGATCACGTGACTCGATGGTGCACACGACGAATTGTGGACAAGACGCGCTGCCATTACGTTCAGTCACTGGTCCAACTTCTGACATACTACATGCTTATATAAACACATACGTATTTATGTAACGTATATGATAGTAGACTACTGCCTTGCAGCCTACCGTAATTGTAACACCAGAAGGGCTCACATCCCCCACATATATGTAGGCTACTTAGTTATTGTTATAGAAAAGCTTTGGTACTTTTGGTTTTATTGGTATGCTCTAATGTATCACACGTAGGCCTACTGCGTTTCCATACAACTAAGAACGTTAAAATGACCTAGGCCTTTATACAAGAACCGGACTATTGGACTATCGTCATTTTAATCCTGCAAAGAAAAAAAAGAT
Source organism: Lota lota (assembly GCA_026745465.1). NCBI lineage: Eukaryota > Metazoa > Chordata > Actinopteri > Gadiformes > Lotidae > Lota > Lota lota. Next base: position 143,147 of record JACYXH010000001.1, on the reverse strand, counting down.
TACAGTTACAAAAAAGATTACAAAAAATAAAAGTACAAAAAACAATTGCAGGGAAAAGATCTTCAGCAGTCTTTCGATGCTTCCCAAGGAGAACTTGATTAGACTGAATTTGCAACGCTTACTACTGGCAACCGGGATGAACGTACCTGATGGTTATTGTTTTGAATTTTACACCATGGACCTCACTTACACCCATGGCAGTTTTCAAGTTGTGTTAACTGTACATCTTGCGCCCTGACACATGGGAGCAGGATTACATTATATATAATTCGAAAATAAGGAATGGCATTCAATGTGCGTTTGGTATCAACATTAGTCACGATCTAGAACTTTATTCCAAGCTTGTCAGGTTTGTTGGCCATGTACTTTGTGAAGCGACAGCACGCTTTTGTATGGAACAGTTGTTCGTCCACTGGGATATTCTCCCCAGGCAAGTAACTTGGCCGTTTTGTATAAATGGTTGAACTAGCTCCGATATCGGGGCAAATGTGTCTGTCAACCTTTACTTTACTATACCTTGAGTGAGTTTACCTGTGTGTATGCTAAGGGATGAGCCTCTTTTGCTCTGTGCTCATCAACCCCCTCCCCCATCCGATGCAGAGGAGAATGACAGATCTGAATGACTGTCTAACGTTTTACAATTGGAGTATAAAAGGCCTTTTTTATAAAACATATGCTACATTGACATATAAGTTATTCTTCAACTAAGATTAACTACAGCCTAACTATACTTCAGCTAAACAGTAGACCAAGTAGTTGTGTTACCTAAACCTAACCAAATAGTCTAAAACCAAAGTTAATAAGTCAACCAATTCAAAGTATAACACGGGACAGGAACCCCGGTCTCCTTGATGTAAGTCCTCTACCCATTCATCCACCACGACTACTCCATGATCAGAACAAAAGAGGCTAATTCGGCTCATTAGCACTCGTCCACCTTTCTTATGGCAGAGTGGTGAAAGAGGAACTGATCATACCTTAACCACTGATATTTCAACAACATGAGTCGCTAATGGTCAAATGACAGCAGCATATGATGCCACTCAGGTAAAAACAATAGGGGGCGAAACGATCTGTAGTCATCGCCGGTGACAATAGACAAATATGGTGTTCATGTGTTCTGACGTCCACATAGTATGAGTGGTTTGTTTGTACTCGCTAATAAACCCAATCAAATATGAAAGCTTATGAGACTAATAGCGTGTCAAGTTGCTTTATTTATAGCCTACGTATGCGAATGGCGCGATACAATGGGCTTTTATTGAAGCGGGCATTCTTAACTGTAATACGTTGTTGTTTCACTCTCTGTTGACAAATGTACTCTACTTAGTGTAAGTCGCTTTGGATAAAAGCAAAGACTGAATGGTTTAAATGTAACCATAATGCATTCAGGTGTTGCAATGACCATAACAGTACAACACAGAAGTCAAATAAAACACAAAATGCATACATATACAACTATAACAAAACATTACCCAAGCTCACGCATTATACCCAACACTAAAATACCTAATTTAACTCAGAGGCATTTGCAGCATTGTATTCAAAACTATTTGGATTATCTACTTAGTAGGATAACCCGTCTTCACTTCAAGCTGTAAATAATGTTTAATTTTACTTGTACATTACAAGCATATGAACAGTAAAGGTAGATCATCTTGAGGTTGTTTTTTTGTCGTCAAAAGCAAGTCAAGAGTCAACCGCAGACTCTAGCTGCAGTGCAGTACAATGTACCTACTACTTACTTCAGTGGTGGCTAAGAACCACGGTAAAAAAAAGGCGGTTTGTACAATGTGCAAAGTTTCAATGAAATTGCACTGCAGCACTAGTGTTATGCAAGATAAAAACATGGCAATAAAATAGACAGGCACTATTCTGGATGAGGGATCACCAGAAAAGGAAAAAAGAACTCGTAACTGGAGTTGACTAATTCCTAGCGTGTTGTTATTAGAAGGTAGAGCTTTTTGACATAGGAGTTGGTAAAGAGTTGATTTGTGAGCAAAGAGATGTAAAAGCACTGGCAGTAAAAAAATGACCACCTATGCTATGAAAACATTTAACAATATATGTCAAGCAAGTTCATATTTTCAAATGAATGTACACCGAGTGGTGGTACGTGCCAATGGCAGCACCGCAACAAAAACCGGTGCGAACTCATTTGTCAGGGATCCACCAAATGGTCAAATTTGTGGTCTTTATCCCCAGTAACTGTTTGCAGTATCAAATATGAATAATCATCGTCAGTATTTCTAAATCCTATAGCTAGGAATGCACAAATATTTATATATATATATATTTTTTTTTTTCACAGATTCACTTTTGGGTAAATCTATCTATCTAGCTATAATAAAAAAAAAATCTCCACATCGTTAGTGACTTGACGGATTCTCTCAGGGATTTTACTTGTATTACTTGTGCTTTTTTGCCTTTGCCTGTACCAGTGCTTTTTTCCTTTTTTGAGCAGCTATGTGCCTCACTTTGGCTTGCCTGTCCTCCTACACTGCAGTGTTCCTGCTTTGCTATATATATATATATATATATATATATATATATATATATATATATATATATATATATATATATATATATATATATAAAGTTTGAAATTATTGGTACTTGAAATATAGCGAAATATTATTTCAAGAGCAGCAAGAGCAATGTTTACAACAGCAAATTAAGTAAACTATATAAACGACACAATATCTCACAGATAACAAGAAATTCAATAAAATAATGATATTTTTAAGATACCAAAATACTGAGTGAAGTTTAGAAAGATGAACACAGACTTGTTTTACCTTGTTCATAACAATTAACGGTTACAATAACCAAGCCGTACAGGCAACCCGGCACGGGTCAAATACAAACTCTTGTATCTGCCGTGCAGGGTCAATGGAGAAGCGCAAAAGCTAACTAAAACCGTTTATTTTTTTTTAAACGTGGTAATTTGTCTTATACGATCGTCAACATAGTAATCTATGCCGTTTTATCACTGTTACTGAAATAAGTCCCCAATTTAGAGAGCAAAGGGATAAAATCATGCCACAAAACACTATGTGAACGTTCCACTCTGCTGTGACGCAGGTGGCGTTCTTTTCGTGACCAAGGGGCGGCGGCGGCGCGCTGCGTGTGGTCGTGTGGAGCTCTGTCTGGGCAGCGGTTGACTGCGGCGTCCGAGAGAATGTTGAGCTTTTCGGACACTTACAGTATAACGCTTCGGTGTGTGTGGATGGTGAAGCTCCGTCTGAGCAGCGATGTATTTAATGTCCGCGTCCGAGTGAGGGTTGGGCTTCCCGGACACCTATAGTATAACGCTACGGAGTGTGGCGCATTTCATAAACATCTTTGCTCATCATAATGCTCATTCACAACGACAGTACTAAAACAGTGTCACAAAGTTTTCGTGGGTTGTTACCATGGAGATAACACGCCCCCCTCTTTTCTAAAACTCTCAACCCAAAACACATTATTTTTAATCTCAGTGTTCGAATTCCAGCTAAAACAGTGGGTTTACTGGCTCTTTAAGTTGACAAGCTAACCGTATCACCCACATAATTACTTCTAAAAAACCAGGTTGATTTACAGTGAGTGTGTTCTCCATGCTGCCTGGAAGTGTAGCTAGCAGCGCAGCTAGCAGCGCGAGCGGCACGAGAAGGTCTGTCAACAGCAGTTTAGCCGACAGAGCAGACAGAGACGAAGTCATGACCCGCCCTGCTCTGCCTCTCATTGGCTAGTACTCGTTGATAACTTGGATGAGACGTAGACCCCCCCCCCCCAATATATATTTTTTGCAGAGCTACACAATTCATGTGGATGCCCTATTTGAGGGGGGAAAAAACGGAGAATTTCGTACTTTGCTTCATTTATCACCATATTATCTATATTTTACAGTAAATACAGGCAATACCTTGACACTGTCCAAATATTATAAAATATTGTGAGTAAAATGAACCAATTAAAATGAATTGAAGCACATTTTATTTGTTGTGTTTACCTTTAAAAAAATGTAGGTATCCATCTTTAAATGACTGAATCTGTAAACGATAGCCTGGCTCACTGACTAACAAATATAATAACCTCAACATGTTCAAGCGTGGAATATGTGTATAGTAAGTAGTTGACTACCTTGGGCAGAATGTCATTTTCGTTCTTGAGCACGAAGCGTCCCTCCCGGTCATCCTTGTTCCAGTTGAGCTGCACCACCAGAGGCTTCTCATCCAGGTCCAGCTTGCGTTCTTCTAACGCAGAGGATGGCTGGCCGTTAGGTTCAGACACAGTTGACCTTGCGCATACCTCAAGATGCAGGGTCAAAACGTGCAAAGGACCGCCACACCGGCAATGCTGATTATTTACTGTAATTCTACAGCAGCTACAACCGGCATCCACTTTTGGGAGGAATGCAGCGTCGCCCAGAAACAATTGCTTCAGTATGATTAATATATTCATTCATCTTCGATCAACAACATAATTCCCCATCAAAAAGGTGCTGTGGACACAAATGCAAGCAAATCCACGGTGACTCACCCCCGCTGACGTGGACCTCATACAAGGAGTATCTAGGCGAGGACAGCATCCTCATGTCAGGTCGGAACTTCTCCGCCAGCGTCTCGATCACGTCCTGCGTGGTGGCCGTGCTGGACACACGGATGCACTTGGTGGCAAAGTTTCCTGCCATGCGGTCCTGGAAGTAGAAGCGCATCACGCCGTGGAACTCCAGATCCTGAAAGAGAATGAGGCCGGGGTGAGGCGTCCACATTGTGGACGCCTCACCCCGTTGATCGGGTGGAGAGACGGAGGATGAAGATGACCAATGGCGATCACATCTAAATCCCCCAATTTCAGTCTGTGCAAAGCAAACTGAAAAGATGGAGGATGTTTTGTTCTATAAAAAAGGTCATCAGCATCTGATGCTATCACGTTTTGAAATGTTGAAGAATTCAATTGATTACAATGAATATGTTGTTACATATGAAACTGCATTTAATACATTATGTAGATGAAATTCTGGACAAATTCTGATTTCAAATGGATAATACATAGTTAGACAGCAGCTTTAGGCAAGGGAAGGCAGATGCCTCACATGTTCAGAACAGAGCTAGACATATTGCGTTTGTTAACCCTGCATGTGTGAAGTTGGCCAATCGGCTTTCTGCCACACAATTGGCCCTGGGCCACGTTCATAGTTGTAACAGAGAGCTGGCCATTGGCCGATAGCCAGGAAGTTGAATGTGTCAGTTGGTTGTTATGTTCATAATAACAAATGGTTTTACATCATTCTTAGCAATTCAAAACAGTCCAAATTATGCATTTCAAATGGCAGAGCAATGAACGCATTGATAATCATTCACACACAAATCACTTTGTACCGATGCATACTTTTGTGTGCGTGTTAATAATCCACTACTGTGTGCGCGCGTGTTAATAATCCACTTCCCCACCATCAAATACATGCATTAGTGAATTCTGCCCCACCATAACTACAGCACTGCTCAAAAGCTTGGTACAATCCATTGCCACCCATTACAATAAAGACGGAACAACTATAGTTCTAAAGTCCAGCCAATAAACCAGTCTTGCCAGTTGCTCTGCTTCCATTGAACTTCAATTTGTGTCAATCATCATCAGAAACAGGACTGGAACGGGCTTCTATTCTATGTTATAAATAGTAATAAACACGTAGCATAGCTTACTCCGGGTTCTCCCCAGGAATGTTTTACATTCCTGGGGTGTGGGTACGGGCGCTCCCACCCACTCACTTGCACGCTCAAGTGCTACTTGCAGGGCCAAGTAGCGCTACTGCTGCGATGCAATTTCATTGAAACTTCTTACAATGTACAAACCCCCTTTACTCGCTTCAGCTTCCAGCACTGCTGTAGACCTTTATCACCCAGTCTATGAAAAACATGAAATGGTCTCTTCCACAATGTGTTGCGTTTAGTTGCACTCTGACCTTAGCCTTGGCCGCAGAGGCCAAGGTGACCCCGTGTATACGCAATGGTACAAGGCGCTGGAAGGTGGCGTTACAAAAAGCCAGGGGTGGTGATGCGAAGCGAGCCGAAGGAAGCGACCAGGAGGTGCGGAAACATTTTCAACTTTTCCGCGCCTCCTGGTCGCTTCCTTCGTCTTAACATCGGCGACTTTTTTTTGGGGTTAAATTGCGAGGCATTATCCAATAACTAGGGGTTCGCTCAGGTCCAAGTGAAACTCAATTTAAAAGGGTTCAACAAGAAAATTGCAAGGCCGTGAATTTAAATAATTAGTCATATTTCTAGATTTGTCTATATTTACATCACACACAATGTTGACATAGAAAGTAAAGACACCAGTAAATAGAATTAGGCGGATCACGTTCTCTGACTGCGAAAGGTACTAACATGGTTGACATTTGAACGGCACACCTCCGGAGCGACTGGAGCAGGGTGAGCCGAGCGCTGTGGGGCCAAGAACTTCGGCCCCAACAATTCCCACCCAACGACTGCCCGACGTGGCGCTCCATGGCTCGTCTGGCACGCAACCCGCTTAATTTGCCCGGCCCCATCAAACGGGTGGTCTCGCAATGAGCGCCACCTCCAGTTCACTTTGTATTAGATGCGATGCCGCGCGGGGCAATCGTTTGTGGGAAGGCTCGGGCGCGGGCGGGGGGGCTCGTGGCACATTGGAAGGGGTTGGAGAAAAGTTGGACAACATGTGTGCTCGCTCAGTGAGCTCTGGCGGACCATACTGACCCTTGTTGAATTCAATTGGTTTTAAGTACTTCCATCGAGAACGTGGTAAACGCCTACAAGCAACTAGAGACGGTGCGGGGAGATGTCACGCATCATCGATCGGGGCGATGTCACGCATCATCGATCGGGGCGATGTCACGCATCATCGATCGGGGCGATGTCACGCATCATCGATCGGGGCGATGTCACGCATCATCGATCGGGGCGATGTCACGCATCATCGATCGGGGCGATGTCACGCATCATCGATCGGGGCGATGTCACGCATCATCGATCGGGGCGATGTCACGCATCATCGATCGGGGCGATGTCACGCATCATCGATCGGGGCGATGTCACCCGTCATCGATCGGGGCGATGTCACGCATCATTGATCGGGGCGATGTCACGCATCATCGATCAGGGCGATGTCACGCATCATCGATCAGGGCGATGTCACGCATCATCGATCAGGGCGATGTCACGCATCATCGATCACGTTTGAAATGTTACATGGTGGCGCTGGAAACGAGCATGGTGGTGCTGGAAACAAGCATGGTGGTGCTGGAAACAAGCATGGTGGTGCTGGAAACAAGCATGGTGGTGCTGGAAACAAGCATGGTGGTGCTGGAAACAAGCATGGTGGTGCTGGAAACAAGCATGGTGGTGCTGGAAACAAGCATGGTGGTGCTGGAAACGAGCATGGTGGTGCTGGAAACGAGCATGGTGGTGCTGGAAACGAGCATGGTGGCGCTGGAAACAAGCATGGTGGTGCAGCGCTACTATAACATGGTTTGGGGAGAACCCTGTTACTATGTTGAGGATGATAGAAGACATACAAATGTTTAAAATAAATCTTTGACCCAAAATAAGAAATCGTTATTTCCGTGATAATTCTGACCAACCGTATTGAAAATGAAATGTATTGTATTTTCTTACTAACTAATCACAGATTTCTTTTTTTATATTTCCAAATATGGTCATCAGATCTACAGACTATTGTTGAATGAACCAAGGGGCTCCTGTGAGAGAGACTTCTAACCATCTCTACTTCTTTAGGAAACATTGTTGGAAGTCTAGCGTTCTTAAGAGGATGAACAAGCTGCTGGACAACTTTGCGAGATGAAGAGGAGTGAGCTGTGATGTGAGGCTTAAAACACCAAACTAATCAGATTATAAGCTTGGTTCTTTGTCTCACCGCTAACAGATTACTGTTGTAGACTATAGATAAACAGAATATATTAAAGGCTGCTTCCAGTGTATTTCATACACCATACAACATACTGAACACTTTAAAATGCACAGCGCTTGCGTATCCATATCAATGCAAGTGACCCAACACGATCTGCATCTATCCAATGACCAAGAAAAGAAGTAGAACTGGTGAGAAGGGGGAGGCATCCTTCAACGGCTGTCTGAAGTGACAGAAGGAATGTGAAAGCAAGGGGCATGATTGTGCGTGCGTGCGAGTGCATGTGTGCGTTTGTGTAGGGTGATGGGACACAGATGGTTAATACGATTAATCACGCATGATGAATAATGCTTGGTCCTAAGACCTTGTGCCTCTCTCCCATTCCAACTTTGAATTCACTGATTTCTAACTGTTACCTTATGCAACACATTCAAATACTTGGGAAATTGCACAAAATAAGAGGCTTCAACAGTAGTTGCATTATTTGGGGCCATGACATACACAATTCAGGGTAAGTAACACCACAACAGGGTTTTTCCTGGCTCAGAGCGGGCCTTTTAGGGGTGACTGCACACTACAGTAAGCATGAGCGTGCAGTAAAGGCAATGACCTTATTTTACAGAAATCTATAAATGTTCCTGTTATTTATGGCCACTTGATGCATATACATTTAGCAGATGCTTTTATCCAAAGCGACTTGCATGACTTGATAAACAAAAGAATAATTATGGTTGAGTAAATGAAACCCCATTAACAAAACTGGTATTTTTGTTAATGAAAAAAGAAAAAAAAGGTATTACAACATTGGAAGGACCAATTGAATTGGTGGTTGAGTGTTCCGGCTGTGGACCAACGCCACGCCCTCATGTTTCAAACCCTCCTTGAATATAGCGCGGCTGTATGGCGGGGCCGGTGTTGGAGCTCTCATTGGAAACACGAGCCCATTAAGCTCCAATGAAGACCCACTGCCTTGAATGTATGGCGGTGCTTCAAATGATCACACAAGTGGTGGTTTGGACATTTTGCAAAGTTTCAGTTAAATTGCACCACAGCACTACTGTAGATGACGGAACGCCAGGTAGCAATCGTACCCCGAGTATATTACCTTAGCAGCCTGTTGGTGGTAGGTAGAGCTTTTTGATATAGGAGGAGGAGAATAGTATATCATCAGAGAGAAGTGTCAGTGGTTACCGTGATTACGGTGCCACACTTTAGGACCACAGACATTACAACTAAAATATTAAATATTGTTTTAAGCATTATTTTGTTGAATTAGCTGAGAATGAGATTTGTACATTATTCAAGGCTTAATTGAAACATTGTTTTGTGGGACCTGTTGCCTATTGTGCATTTGCCAAGAGTCACAACGATGTCATAGAGCTACCGCCATTGCGACATGTAATAACAGTGAGATGTATCATGCAGAGGACTTAAATCTATATTTTTAACATCTTATCTCAGGCTGACGTGGAAACAACTAATTCTGGAATGAGTGTTATTCCCAGCCCGGGCTTAAAAAGCATGATGACTTCACGACGGTCCCTGACTGCTACTTATGGCCACTGTGACTCAACTCAGAGGTGTTGAGTTAATCTATGCCAGCACAGCAGTACATACACATACAGCAATGTTGTTGGCCCCTTGTCTGAAAGACCAGGGTCTAAGTGCACCACGTGTGTGTGTGTGTGTGTGTGTGTGTGTGTGTGTGTGTGTGTGTGTGTGTGTGTGTGTGTGTGTGTGTGTGTGTGTGTGTGTGTGTGTGTGTGTGTGTGTGTGTGTGTGTGTGTGTGTGTGAGAATGATTAGCACGCATAAATCCAGTAATTTTAAATATAGAATAAAAAAGATTCATAATAACACACAGAAACATTGTAGTACATGCAATGTGTTATCATGTACACAGTCCCACACCCGAGTCACTGGCAGAGCCATAAAACAGCATGGCTAGATAAGAGCTTTCTGCAGCCTGACTGGTGTACAGGCCAAAACTATCTGCAAGTGCATGCGTGAGAGCGAGAGAGAGCGAGAGATATATACAGGACAAGGCGCCAAGGACACATGCCATGAGTCAATAAAGGAAACTGGAGGGAACTGCTGTAATGATAAACTCTTAGCTGTGTGTATGTGTGATGCGAAAGTGACCAATAACCAAGCAATATTAAGCAAGACCTACATATGCAAACCTCTATAGTTTTACTTTTTTGTTTTAAAGTTCATCAAAGGTAATTGAGTGAAATCTGTGGACCTTGGGGATCAAACCCTGTACCTTTCAGTGTAGCCAGTTGCCACTACACTGTCCATCTCTTAACAGCAGTCAACTTTGAGGTTTGGTATAAAGGTGTAAATAACTGGAAATCATTCATGTGTGGCTTAATTTTGTTCACCACAGAACATGCTATGTTAAGACAGTGAATATAATGTAATGTACTGCACTTTTCTTTGTTGTTCACACCACCCTCTTCCTCATCTACACACAAATGTTAATGCTGAATTTCAGATGCTAGTTTCCTAACTCTAATCCTCACCCTGACAGTGCAAAGGCCTAGTCTTTAAAGATGGTGTGTGTGTGTGTGTGTGTGTGTGTGTGTGTGTGTGTGTGTGTGTGTGTGTGTGTGTGTGTGTGTTCAACTACAATTGTTAGTGACAGACCAAAAGACTTGAGCTCATAAAACTACTCCATCAAGCCCCCATTCATCTCCGTGCTTTTGACATTTTTCAATACACATGGGCTCCTGTTAAAACCCCCAGCTTGACCCACTAGGTCTACCATCACTTTGTCTGTCCAATCCATTTGAAATAATCACTGACTAGAAAATGCACAGCTGGAATGTATCTGTGCTCTTCTGTTTGTTGTGTTCACTTCTTTTCACAAAGTTGGGAGTCATACATATTGGCTGGCGGGTGTGGAGACAGTGTGGGAAGGACGGGTTTTACAGGGAGTGTTCGGGTTAGAATGTGGAAATGGATTCCAGCTGCAGCACGTCATCACACTACTCTTCTACTATACCAGATCACAACCACACATGCATAACCCACCTCTACCACGCCAGGTATCGAACCCACCTCTCCCTCTACCACGCCAGGTATCACACCCACCTCTCCCTCTACCACGCCAGGTATCACACCCACCTCTACCACGCCAGGTATCACTCCCACCTCTACCACGCCAGGTATCACACCCACCTCTCCCTCTACCACGCCAGGTATCACACCCACCTCTACCACGCCAGGTATCACACCCACCTCTACCACGCCAGGTATCACACCCACCTCTCCCTCTACCACGCCAGGTATCACACACACACACACACACACACACACACACACACACACACACACACACACACACACACACACACACACACACACACACACACACACACACACACACACACACACACACACACACACACACACACACTTCCCTTTACCATGCCAGGTCTCACACACACACACACCTCTCCCTTGACCATGCCAGGTCTCTCTCTCACACACACACACACAAAATCATAGGAGGGGAGAGCTTCCTGAGTCAATATTTTTTCAGCCCCCATGTTGCTAGCAAATTCTTCAGTAAGTGCCTTCTCAGGTCAGCAGAAAGGGGCCCTGCTGCACCTAGCACAGAAATGGAGGAGCAGTCAGAAATTGAAAAGAAACAAGTTCAGAGAGCTAAAGGCAGACAGGAGAGTCGAGACAGACAGGCGAGTCGAGACAGACAGGAGAGTCGAGACAGACAGGAGAGTCGAGACAGACAGGAGAGTCGAGACAGACAGGAGAGTCGAGACAGACAGGAGAGTCAAGACAGACAGGAGAGTCGAGACAGACAGGAGAGTAAAGAGTGACAGGAGAGTCGAGACAGACAGGAGAGTAAAGAGTGACAGGAGAGTCGAGACAGACAGGAGAGTAAAGAGTGACAGGAGAGTCGAGACAGACAGGAGAGTAAAGAGTGACAGGAGAGTCGAGACAGACAGGAGAGTAAAGAGTGACAGGAGAGTCGAGACAGACAGGAGAGTCGAGACAGACAGGAGAGTCGAGACAGACAGGAGAGTCAAGACAGACAGGAGAGTCGAGACAGACAGGAGAGTAAAGAGTGACAGGAGAGTCGAGACAGACAGGAGAGTAAAGAGTGACAGGAGAGTCGAGACAGACAGGAGAGTCGAGACAGACAGGAGGGCTGAAGAACAACAGGAGAGTCGAGACAGACAGGAGAGTCGAGACAGACAGGAGGGCTGAAGAACAACAGGAGAGTCGAGACAGACAGGAGAGTCGAGACAGACAGGAGAGTCGAGACAGACAGGAGAGTCGAGACAGACAGCGACTGAAGGAAGAGATCCCCAGGCTTAGACTCGAGGGGCGAGCGAGGAGGTTTTGCAGAATCTGTGTCCTAAGTTAAATGTAAAATGGAGAGGATTCGTTGATTGATCACACACCCATATGGTCGGGGACACAATGCTAGAGGGTTTTCCATCCCGACTAAGACCTCTTTATCGGCGTGCGCGAGCCGGCCCGTCCACAGCAACTTTGCGGTGCGACAGATACATGGATGCGAGTGGTCTGTCAGCATACTTCACAAACAGCGCATCACGGCACCTACAAAGTATGCTTTAAGAGCCTAACCTTGCTTCCATGCCATTGGGAATGGAGATTGTTTTGGTGCGTGTGCGCTTTTACCTTGAAAAGTTACAAATGATTACCAACTGTGACCACAGTCAGGTTTCTCACCTCCGTGTTGGCATGGTAAAACATGATTTTGAGCACGTGCATGGAATGCATGCAGAATACTGCAGTGAATGTGATGGTGACAAGGTGTGCTGAAGATGTAAAAATACCTACAAGGGTGTATTGGTATGTCTATACCCCCACTTTAACCAGGGGTAGTGGAGGGGCCACCAACCATCCCTTCAAGTGGAGCCAACATGAAGCAGAGTTGGTTGCCACAACTGTGGGCCACTAGTTGTCTTGTCAGTCCAGCAATGGCTTATGACTCAATACTCAAACTCAATACTTCTCTCGTGTTCTCTCTTTCCCACAAGGTAGTCAGGATTCTAGCTGTAAAGCTGACCTGCCAGTTTCAAGTTGGATATATTCCATTTATTTGTGTGTGGTATGCATGTGTCCCACCATTGAGAAACATTAGCGAACAGTCAGCCAGCCACCCGTCCGGCTGAGCCTCAACACCTGAGCTGAGAACACATGGGAACCAGGTAACCCTCCACTCCTGAGCTGAGAACACATGGGAACCAGGTAACCCTCCACTCCTGAGCTGAGAACACATGGGAACCAGGTAACCCTCCACTCCTGAGCTGAGAACACGTGGGAACCAGGTAACCCTCCACTCCTGAGCTGAGAACACGTGGGAACCAGGTAACCCTCCACTCCTGAGCTGAGAACACATGGGAACCAGGTAACCCTCCACTCCTGAGCTGAGAACACATGGGAACCAGGTAACCCTCCACTCCTGACCTGAGAACACGTGGGAACCAGGTAACCCTCCACTCCTGAGCTGAGAACACGTGGGAACCAGGTAACCCTCCACTCCTGAGCTGAGAACACATGGGAACCAGGTAACCCTCCACTCCTGAGCTGAGAACACATGGGAACCAGGTAACCCTCCACTACTGAGCTGAGAACACATGGGAACCAGGTAACCCTCCACTCCTGAGCTGAGAACATGTGGGAACCAGGTAACCCTCCACTCCTGAGCTGAGAACACATGGGAACCAGGTAACCCTCCACTCCTGAGCTGAGAACACATGGGAACCAGGTAACCCTCCACTCCTGAGCTGAGAACACATGGGAACCAGGTAACCCTCCACTACTGAGCTGAGAACACATGGGAACCAGGTAACCCTCCACTCCTGAGCTGAGAACACATGGGAACCAGGTAACCCTCCACTCCTGAGCTGAGAACACATGGGAACCAGGTAACCCTCCACTCCTGAGCTGAGAACACATGGGAACCAGGTAACCCTCCACTCCTGAGCTGAAAACGCACCTCTGTGTGCAGTTGTATCGAAACTGTGGCGATACAACTGCACACAGTCATGTTATCAACAGCAACCTATATTCCCGTCCTGAATGAATGTAGCATGTAGCATCCTCTGTGGACGCAATAAGAGCACTGTGTGATTTGCTGCCTATCGGAGTGAACAAAAAGAAATTGGTTTGCGGCTGCAGATGTTGAGATGGCTGAGTACTCGACCAATCAGAGATGTTCAGCGCTATAAGCCCCACCCCAAAGTTCCTGTACTTTTGGAAAGTACCCCCCCCCCCAAGCAGGGACCTTCTCAACAGCGTCCAGCGGCAGACCTCCGGCCTCAGGCCCACCTCCAACAGCGCTGTGTGATTTATCACCGGGGAAATGGCACTAGTCCTGCCGTGAAATGTGTCCAAAGCTTTGCACAATGTTCAAACCTTCCATTTGCTTTGGGATAGTTGGAAGTAGGCCTACTCTCATGCTTTGGGATAGTTGGAAGTAGGCCTACTCTCATGCTTTGGGATAGTTGGAAGTAGGCCTACTCTCATGCTTTGGGATAGTTGGAAGTAGGCCTACTCTCATGCTTTGGGATAGTTGGAAGTAGGCCTACTCTCATGCTTTGGGATAGTTGGAAGTAGGCCTACTCTCATGCTTTGGAAACCGAGTTCGGAAACTTTTAGGCTGCATTGAAGCTCTGCTGTAACCAAGTCGAACTCTGGCTGATGAGTGGATCTGAAAGCCACTGACGTGATATTGTTGTTTTGCTAGACTTCGTTATTAAAATAACATGTTTTACCAATTGAACCACTTTAGAAAACGATCAGTTGATAGCACGTTATTCTGCAGCAGTGGTCTCCGCCTGCTACGTTTACAGCCAGTGAAAGACACGCACTATGAATGGACCTTTTTCCTTCACCGAATATTCGGATATTCGTTTCCAGACCTAATGAATATCCGAAGCTTGAAATGATGTATTTGGGCCAGCCCTACAAGTCGCACATGTGCAAGTGTTATGCGCCGTTATCTTATCTCTAAAAGTCGGCGAAAAAACATGACTTTTCCTCATTGGAGCAATGCTCCATTGCAAAAGTATTTCCGAAGGGTCTAGTATCCGTTCCATGTGCAGAATTACATTATTTAGAGCTCTGAAATGCTTTATTATAGAACAACTATTTCCGTAAGTTTAATTAGAATGTTATTTTGGTCAAGAAATGTTTTCGGTAAATTAATCTGTTCTTTTGATTTCAATTTCAGTGCTACTGCACGTATTTGCAATTTGACAGAACTGACAGGAAGGCGGCATGTTATGTTAATGAGGTGAAATTCTGTTAGCCAGACAACTAACAGAACATGACACCATGACAACGGGTGAGCATCTATGGCATGTTGTCTTGGCAGCCCAGCCACACCCACTTCTCGGGTGACAGTTTGGCTAGAGCACATAAAGTAGACCAGAGACCTATTCTGGGTACAAAGAGATAAATGGAGAGATATGGACAGAGAGATGAAGGGTCTGTTTAGCTAGTGTATGTTAAGTACTCAGAAACAAATGACTGTGCACTAGGGGTAGTAAAACACAGTAACAGTATTTATATTCTTTCTTCTAGCCTTTTAGCGCTTGGGTAATTAGCAACACACAAATTAAGTGTTTCCAATATCGCTGAAAACCGGGGTGAGGCGTACAAATCCCTTTTCACGCCCAAAGTGCTTTCTGTATCAAGTTAGGGGAAACGGCACACCCTCCACTTAGTCAAACAGCAACACCTCCGGGAAATATGACTAGCCTGGTCCAAAACACTCGGCCACAACACAGCAACACTGCCTCCGTCTTAACACCCAAGAATCAATTGTGTATATTTTCCAATGGCTTCATTATTTTTAGTTGTGTATTAATTTAATTAAGTATGTTTGGCTTCCTCTTTAGAATCCTTTATCTCAAAGCAAGAAACATGTTCTATTTCACTCATTAAATGAAAACCATATGGAGATCACATTACCGCCAAATAACAAAAAAATAAGATGAAAACTTGACCTTAATAAAAAGGATTTCCATGGTAAATCATAATTATGAGATAAAATGTCAAAATTAATAAATAAAAAGTGTGCATGAGCTCCAGTGGCACCGTCTTCAGAAAAGGTCCCTTCATCACATCGCTGGCCTAACCATGCAATCTTAAATAACAAGTCACTATTCAATGTGACTTTTGTAAATGTTGCAAACATGCAGTTTGGTATGCTTAGATTGAATAAATAACTCCCGATAGTTAATGTGTGTATTTTGCATTTTTACTCAGTTCTTCAATAGTCAATGTAAGGAGAAAAAACATACTTTGCTTGTAAGCAAATTTATTTGTAATTTTTTTTATCAACTTATTATCGAGAATAGTACTTATATAAACATACATCATACATTTTTTTCTCCTTTCCATCGCCACCCCACCCTCCATAGCACTAGGGTTGGTTATTGTTCACATTTGAACCGATACCAATAATGGTACTGGTACCTAACTTTACTCTGTAATAACTCAAATGTAATTTCAGTTGTTAAACCCCTGAAAATAATAACCCTCCCTACCTCCCTCTCCCCTCCCAAACCCCTCCCTACAACCCCCTGCCCTGGGTGTCTCGGAGAAAGCACAGGTGATATCGTTCCCAAAATCTAGTAGTCTTAGCAGCGAGTGACTCCGGACTAACGTCTTCTGCCCCTTAACCTCTTCTTCACTACGCCAAATAAGATACCCAAAGAAAATAGAGTATAACTCCACAACTGCAAGGGCTATAATAAAGATAACACCTGTGGGATTGTTGTGCAAGTGAAATAAGCAATGTAGATACTCCTTGGTTAGAGTGAATAAAGCTAGAACACATCATAAGTGGAAGATTGAATTTTCGTCTGAAATAAATTTCCTTTTAGAGTGAATACCACCTTGTGCATTATCAGTTAGTAGCCCTATGGCCATAAAACAACATCTTATGTGTACCTGGGTCAATATTTGATGTCAATAAAGTGAAGTACAGCAAATATAGAGGTTTGAGTAGAGGTAGGTTTAGGCGAAATCTCCAAATAATCCAATACAAATTTTACATTATAAGTTGATGAGAACTTGAACAAACGGGTGGATATTATAGGAACCCATTGTACAATTTTGACATTTGACCCCTCTATTGAAAGGTCTGAGCGAAAATAATTAAATTACAAGCCAAACAATCGCACCATACGGCCATCAGATGGCGATGAAGGACGTGTGTTTTGATTGAAGGCAATTTACCTATTAGCTCTGAAACCCTCTCTTAGCGACTAAAAATGGATTTGTAAACACCATGTTAAGTTGCAAAATGGTGCCCAGACACTAGATTACCCGTTTATGGTGGTTTTATGTGATCAAACACAATTTCGATGACAAAAACAACAAAGGTAAAACATTTATTCTTGATTGTTTTTTGTCAGAGTGATATGGTTTGGACTGTTGGAATCAGTGGAATCTCAGCTTTCATATGATATATATGTGTAGATCATGGGTTAGAAAAAAGATTGCAATTCATGTGCATGTACACAGTCATGAAATACATGACTCTTGTTGTTGCGTGCTTATTTTGTTTGGGGTTGGACAACAATGGTTATCAGACTAAAAGTTGAGAATCGAATCTGTCTAGTGGTATGTCGCATGACTACTTTTTCATGTGTTTAAATCCCTTACAACGTCTTTGAAATTGGGGGGGGGGGGGGGGGGGGGGGGGGGGGGAGGGGCCAAGCCCAGTACCGGGGTACTTCGGGATGAAGAGGTTAAATTGAACTGTGTGTCTAGCTCATTCGCTGTCCCATACTGAGAGATATATATATATATATTTCCCTATTTCCCTATATATATAACTTCTGTTAGTCTATGAGTCCTCGTTTACTCGAGAACACATTTTTACCCAGACGAATCTTAGAAGCCACCTGCAATGTTAACTACATCTTGTGTTTACAATTATTAATGATGTCAGTAGGTTGGACACAAGCTGCAGGTTAACTTCTGTCCTCTTTGGTGTCCCATGTTTGAGGAAGTAACCTCTTTAAATGTGCATCTGGCACTTACTCATTTACGACTTTAAAAGCTCATTCATTTCAGCAAGAGGTCTGCTCATGTTAAAAACGTTCTGCACATTCAAAATATATCGCATATGGGCTTATTTTTAGGAATCATGTTCGTCTCAACTATGTTATGAAGATGACTGAAGAAAAAAGAAAAAAATTATCAAATCATTTCTATCGATCTATCAAATGGGGAGGGGGCTTTCTGGGAAGGGGGATATTTTCAGCACACTGACCGGTTCTAGAAACAGACACTGTTGCCATCATACGGCTCATCCACGGTTCAAAACAGACGTCTGCAGACTCTGCCCTGGATACAATCTGCCTGTCCATTCTCGCTGAGCAGGCTCAGCGTAGAATTCACCTAGAGTACGCACTCCTCACCCTCTCAATCATTACAATGGCTACACTGCCAGCATAGCATGATGGTAGAGAAAGAGTGCGGGAAAGGCCTGATACACACAGACGAGGCTTAAAAGACCAATGTACTCATACCAGCTCTCTATCCCTTACACACACATACATACACACACACACACACACACTTTCTCTCGTCAGCTCTCTTTGTCTGCCTCGCACACATACAGAGATATACAGACAGCGGACATCATTGCATTGTGGGAGGGCGGCTGAGGCCAGCAGATCGGTTGGAACCTGGACATCCATTGTCCTTGCGAGACAGAACAAGTGACCCTAAATACACAGACCCCCAATATCTCACATCACATTTTTCCCCCACACACAGACCACAGCCCTGTTTAGAAAGCCTGACTGGCTTCAAAAACCTGAAATTCATTTTTCAAAATAGGGGGATTTCAAAAACAAAATTGGGTGTGGTAGGGATGAAAAATTCCAGACGGTTATTATTACCGTGTTAAATTGTATTATCATTAAAACCGTGGTTTACCGTCAAACCAGTACCCTTTTCATCCCTCATCCACGTCAACCAAAGTTAGCAACAGGGTCCCGGACCCAGGCGCGCAGGCGCAGCATGAGTTTGTTTTGCGTTCAATGAAAGACAAGACCGAAGGCAGTGACAGCGCTCCAGAGGTGTTTCAGCCTTCGAAGAAGGCACTCATGTCTGTAATGTGCACCAAGTGCAGCTACGTCAAGGCCACATGGTGCCATATTTTATGTTTAATTCATTCCGAAGTGTCTGGGTAAAGACACCCCCCCCCCCACCCCTAATCGCAAAGACGTTTTAAGGAATTTAAACACATGAGAAAGCAGTCATGCGAGAAAAAGTCATGCGAGAAACCTCAACTTTTAGTCTATCATAAACATTGATAGCTACACGAAAGAAAATTCTGTTTGGCTTGGTGTCATTCAATTATATCCGCCCTGAACTTTCAATAGGGGGTCAAAATTGAAAACATTGTACATTGGGTTCTCAAGATATCTACGTGTTTGTGTTTCATCAAGTTTATATTGTCAACATTGCATTGTATTATTTTAATGATTATGCAAACAAAAAGTGCATAGTGCTGCTTATTTGTGGTTTTCAATGTGAAACTGATTTCAGTGTGTGTATCAGTACTTTAGGAAAAATGTCAGCACAATTTAACAAAACGCGATAATACTGATAACCGTGATAATTTTGGTCACGATAATCGTGATATGAAATTGTCAAACCGTTTAATCTCTAATACCAACAAGAGCTGATAGCCCAGACTATGGAACCTTCACTTAAAGAAATAACATATTTGAGAAATGATTTAGGACACTTTGTTTTATTTACAGACAGACATTTACTTTGTCTGTCAAATGATCAAACATGACATAAAAATAGATAGTTGTTTATTTAATTCTCAGTATGTAAAGTAGTGGACTGTACAACACTAACGTAACTAAGCTAGGCTCCTGGTGTAAAGTTGAACCGCCACAGGTGTTCAGTGACGAAACAGTATCAACACTAACGTGTAAAGATAAACTAACGTTACATTCTCCGGGCGGACTTTAATACCCACTAAACATGTTAACAGACATTGCACCGTTACTTATTGTATCGGAAACAAACACAATAGGGCAACTGGTAATCCAGCATCTTCTCATCACCAAAATTACTATCGGGGGTGGCTGGATTGTTCCATTAACTGAGAGCCTATTATACACAGTAGGTCATACAGGCCTACCCGATAATAAAATAGTTACCCAGTAGTTTAAAATAAATAAAGTACAAGTTATTTGTAAGTGACCGAATTGTTATCCCCTATTTCCGAATGGTTACGCCCTAGTTCAGCTAGTGTGCTGAAAGAACAAACGTTTACAAAATGTCAATCTTTTACATAGGCTATATTTATTTAAACTCTTCTTTTATTACCAAGACAGGTGACGGCAGCACTCAAATCTGCATGTCGCCCTCTATAGGTGGATGCTATGTACGCAGCCAGATTTTACAGATCAGCTATGGTAAACATTGGACAAAACTCAACGAGATCCACAAATGTGTATGGACAAGTTTGTGTGTAAAATGCTGTTCTGAAATATAGTGTGGATAGCAAGTTATAAAACACAAGTGAAAAAATATGTATTTGTGAATCGTGATATATTCGTGTGGACATCCATTTACAACGCACAAGTCCAAAATACTAAATGTGAATTGTCTTCTGTGAGTTACAACTCACTTCTTTTTTTAATGCATATCGCAATCTACAGGTGAATGCATTGTAATCATCCCCATTTTACACACCTTTTTATTTTACGGATCTCAGGTTTAAGAACTCAGGTCCCTATCTGTTCATGACGCCACAGACAGGCTAATGCAACGCTGTGTGTAGAGCTCTGTCTTGGAAGCAGTTAATTTTGATGGCTCTGTACAAGAGAGGATTAAGCTTCTCAGACACTTTTAGTATGTCACCACAGTGTGTGGTGCATTTCAAATCCAACAAAATATGTATTTGTACATCGTGACATATTCGTATGGATATCCATTATAACGCTCCAACACAACAATGCTACTAGCTTAGAAAAAGGCTCACAAAGTTACCATGAGATGTAACCATGGAGACCTTCACCCTCCTTCCGCTCAGCCCAAACTTTTTATTTGAGCTGAAAAAGAGTTCACTTAAAGACAATAGTTTGGGCACGTTTCTTAAAATACATCTTAAAATCTAATCAAAAGGCTTTTTTTGGTGGTTATTTACAGTGATTTTGAAAGCAGCTTCCAACTGGTTACACAAACCAAAAAAAAGCAGGTCATTATTTTGTCCAAAAAGATCCCAGGAAGTCCTCCTATCTCCCCACAGCAGACACTTCCTGCTGGCTTCCCGTTTCCTGTTCGGTGTGAACGAAAAATGGCAGGGGCTTTTTGTGTCAGCTAGATTTGTTTTGTCTAGCAGAGGGTCAATATTCTTTAAATCAACAAAGTATATTCTTTTTCCTTTGTTAAACTGTTAAATTCGTGAAAACAAACGTTACATTTTAATAACGCTTCAATAAGCAAAACTACAATATTTAGACAGATGTGTGGACGGTGTCAGCTGCTTTCAGACCTTATTGGTGTGAGTGACTCGGTCACGGCAGAGTTTGTAAATGTTTCCATTTACATGCCCCTTTCGGATATTCCATTTATCCTGTATATTGTTTTCCTAGATTACACTTTGTGTTTCTTACCGTCACATTGTTTTTTGTAGCCTTTTGTCTGTCCATCTTGTTATTTATTTCAATTGAATTGTTATGAGTATTATTATTAATTGGCTTTCCTCATCTAAACATTCAAGGCCAAACTATAAGGGAGTGGCAACGGTTTATTTTTCAAATTGTTTAACGGTCCACCTGCGTACACTAAATTTGTATTTGTGCTACTGAACTCTTTTGCTTGTTAGTTCCTTTGCTACCACCTAATAATGTTAGCGTACAGCCCTGAAGTGATGCAGCACAACCAACAAGATGATAAGCACTAAAAACATTGGTACATAAAGAGCCTAAACTGTTAACTGATAACCATAGATATATGCTATAAAAATCGAAGAAATCCTGTAAACCGTAAATAAAAAGGTCCATGTTGTTTTTTCATTGGAAAGTAGGAATGAATGAATGCTGTGGATATTTACAACTTTCAAGCTTCCGTTATTCATTACGTTTCCAAAGGTATATTTGAATAGTTAAACACCTAAACCTGTTAAAATCCTGAGTTGTCTTGAATTTTGTCATGTGCCAACTGGCTATGTGAAGCCTGTGTGAGCTTGTGCCCCAGCATTACTAAATTAAACAGATTATAAAACAGGCTTTAATTACAACTTATTAATGATGAGCTATGAAAGCACTTGCAGGGTTTCCCACAGCTGTCTATAGGCGAGGTGCAGTGCCTCCGCTAAATGACTTTTCACAATATTACAACAATGTGCCCGGTAAAGAGAATGTTAAATGCATGTGAATGATGCGTTTCAGCGTATCGATTTCACCAGCGCGATCGGGTGTGTGTGTGTTATCATTGCCTGTTGTGATTCTTGTTTTTTTGTGTATGCTAAAGCAATCAAAAGCGGGGAGCAAAAGGCAGACTCAGCAGCCCAGGTCACCGCGGGTCTAGTGGTGTTAACTGCGTGAACCTGATCGGGGGCTGCCTGTCTTTTTGCCCCACTTCAACAGCATAGATTTTGCTTTTCAGTTTTTACATGATTTACATGGACCGTGGACTGTCATTAATTCGTTCCCTGCTTCAGATCACTTTATTACTGAGAGTGAATATAGAGTAAACATGCACAGTTCGTTTAAGATACTCTTTTTCTCAGATGACCGGGTTAGGTGTGGTGCAGCAACTGGGATGTGTGTGCTAGTTTATATTTGATCAGAATAATATTACCAAGTATATTTTCACATACAAGAAAGGTGACATGGTGATGTTGGTGCATAAAAGATGATAAGCAAAATATTAAACCAGATGAATTCAAACAAAATATTAATTAACAATATGTACACACTAAATTAGCGTATTTACACCCTAATCTCGCTCTTACCAATAGATAATCCAAAAATACTGGGAGTGTACTAATCCTAACCATTGTCTTAGTCATTAACTTATACCATGGCTGGGGTGGGGGTTAACGGCTTACGCATCCTCACACTGGACGGCAGCTGTCAAAGTGCTACCGGACAATTGGAATAATGTCAGAATAATGATAATACGGTCATCCCATATTTGGGATGGCTGCCGTTACCTCAACTGAAGCGTTGGCGTGAAGCATTCTCGGACGTCTAGCGCCCGTACATATAGATTTGATCACTGGGATATTCAGACGACATGTAACCTAGCCTTCTATCTGCAGTTCCCAAATATATATAGACATTGTTGTATTTAAATTGTTTCTTTAAAAAAAATGAAACGAATCATTTGAATACCGAATTGAGACTCGAACATCCAAATATTCAAATATTCGGGCTCAGCCATGATGTCCACTCCAGCCCATGTTCACATGTCCGCTCCAGCCCATGTTCGCTGCTAATCCATGACACAAGAAACACGATTGCGATGCAATGGTGTTTTTATTTTATTTATTTTATCTACCGCTCCGTGTCCTACCGGCATATGTATCTGTTGTATCTTTCTGTGTTCTTAATGTTGTTTTACATATCAAACAAGCCCACTAGGCTGGGAACCATTTCATGCACTTGCTGCCGCTGGCTAACTGGTCAATAAACCCAACTTTAGCGTGTACATCATGTTACATACATGGAATATTTTGACATGTACTTGTCAAACTAAACCAGCTTTAGTACATGTTACCGTGTTGAAACTACATATGATGACATATATACACCATTCAGGTATGCGGCTGCCTTTCAATGAACTAGCTAGCTAGGAAGCTAGGTAGCCAAAAAGCTAGGTAGCCAAGAAGCTAGGTAGCCAAGAAACTAGGTAGCCAAGAAACTAGGTAGCCAAGAAACTAGGTAGCCAAGTAGCCAGCAAGCCTCACATCCCTTCTACGTCAGCTGGTCATCCAGTAGATATTCTACACATCCTGGCATGTAACACTTCCGAGTATTCTTCCCCACTCAACCCCCAACACCCCCGTGGGGAGTACCGGAGGGACCGGCCCGCCCGGGGCATGTACGTTCTCCTCATCCCCGGGCCTCCTCCCCACCACCAGGGGGAGGACTGGATCGACCGGCCCTCCCGCGTCTTGTAGGCTCTGCTAATCCCCGACCTCACGTACCTCGGTCGGCTGGCTGATCTCGAACAGGTCGAGCCGGTTGGCGTTCCAGTGGTTAATGATGTCGGCCAGTTTCCGCCTCTCCTCCTCCCTGCTGCCCGACATGGTGAGCTGTGTTGGTATGAAGCTGTGTTGTTATTAAGAGCTGTACTGATCCTGTGTGTTGATCGGGTATATCGCTGAACCAAACGAGAATAAAACGTCAGACGAAACAACCAATAACAACCAATAACAACCAGCGCGCTCGACGACGACGTCTGTGTAGCCGTCAGCGTCCAGTGTGTAGCTCTCCTAGCCGCTGGTTCTCTGGTTCCACCCTACCGACCCAAACACCGACAGCTACTCTGTGTGTGTATGTGTATATGTGTGTGTGTGTGTGTGTGTGTGTGTGTGTGTGTGTGTTTCCGCGTTCCCCTTGCGCACAGCGTTTGTCGCACTCCCGCTCCGTCCTCGGGGCGCTCGTTCACGACGCCCAACAAATCAACGTGCGTGCACAGTTAACCGTTTCACTGCTATTGCTATTGCGATGTATAAAAAAAAAAGTAGGCACTCGACAACTCCTTCCGGTTTAAGTTTGAAGTCATGTTAATAAACCTGCTCCAGTATAGTTCTAGACTGCCCAATACACGTTTAAAACATACGCAGCTGCTATTTACCAGTTTAAACAAATCCCATTGTGACTGATGCGTCCCTGTTGGAATGATCTCTCCACGGCTGTATCGGGAAAGGGAACACAAGGCACATCACCCTTGGTCTGTCGGCCGCGAAGGGACCGTGTTCAGGTTGTCGGTCAATAGTAGCCTTTAAGAAGATTTAAGACATTTCCATTCCAGTAAATAAAACATTTAGAACTTAGAAAATTATATTAAACCTGCACTATTTAGGTTGTACCATTAGCAGTCTCTAGTGGCGTGGAGTTTTAGCATCAGTTATAGCTATATCAGCAAAAGGTGACCAGAATAAAACTATTTAAAAAAATATATATATATTGCAGGACAAGTAAAAGCAGAGATAATTCCATAGTAAAGGAATGCAATCCATAAATAAATCAAATGGAATAAAATGTCTCAATATCACGAAAACAACATACCACTTACATCATCAAAAGTTGACACCAGTAGTTAGAGGGGTAAATGTAATAATGCATTTGTTTTAGAGGTTTAGCCTATTAGACAGTAACACTGTAATAAACAAATGGCTGTAATTTGTACAGAAATATTAAACAGTAACTTATTGTTTCATAATTTTGCAACCTATACTTGTATTTCCTTGCATTCTGCAATGCATTATGGGTAGAAAATCTAAATACTAACTAGTATTTTTCTGGTAAAATGACAGTTAAGTTAAGGTTGTTAAGAGTGTAACCAAGCATTTAACTGTTTGATGTTGTGATTTTGATGTGGAAGTCCGAATGTTTCTTTGACTGGATCGTACATGTGAAGACGGTCCGTAATCGGTAAGAGGAAATACTTGTCTAATTACAAAGAAATTAGACAAGTATTATATTATTATTATTATTAAATGAAATTAGTTCATTTCACGCCATCCAACACAGGCGACACAACCGACCAACTTCGGCAACGCCAGTCACACCACGAGAGACGGAGGACAGAAGGATCTCTTACTCATACGGGGGGATATGTGTTCTTGTTGTTCCATATAATCTAGATAATGTATAGAGTTGTTTGATTCATATATAGTTAAAGTCCATAAACGTTCACGCGAAGCATAACAAACGTACTGAACCACTAGTTTCGAAAATACTCAAGTTCAAATAATGCACGTTAGCATTGGGGCTGCAACAACGTTTAATTGCAGTTATTACAACTTAAGTTATTATTGCTTGACTCGTTTGTTATGCTTTACTAAAACTAGTGTTCTGATGGCTAATTTAGCATTGTTGTTAGCCAACTAAGCTAGTCTGGTGTCTCGAGTAAAATGAACAAGAACGGCTCGTTTCATGCAACCTTGTATGTTTTGTAAATGTATTTAGACAACTTAACGTTTATCAGCAAAAACAAGAATGATTTTAAATAGTTTAACCTATATAAAGTGAACGTCATTGGAGGCGACCAACGCAGGTCTAACCCGTCTAATTAACGGACGGACCAGTTCACAGTGACCGAACAGTCTTTTTCATTCTCACTGGGATATGTGCTCCTTATCATTTGTATAGTTCAGATTTATGTGTCGTGTTCTTGTGATTGATACTGTGCTAACAGGTGAAAGTAGTTGGTAACGTTGCAAATGTACAGCAATGGCTACTTTAGCAAACTGATGGACACTGAAATCGAATCCTTTGTGGCATCGTCGTTACGGGCTAGGTATGACTCGGAGAGTGGTAAATGTTCAACAAGTGGTTTATTCTGAGAACAAGGTAAACTAGCTTGTACTCTGGAGGTGGTTCTTGAAGCATCTCTCGAATATAGGTAAAAGTTCAGTTTATATTGATCACAGGCGGAATGGTAAATAAGCCACGCCTACAGGTTCTAATTTACCCAGGTAAAACTTCGGTCTATTTTAGCCTGGGCGGAAGTTCAAGGAGGCCATGTTTGTAGTGTCTGACTGGTGTTTGCACTACAAATATGTGGTTCAATGAGGTACAGATGTTAGCTTGAAAATCATGTGGCATAGAATTTTTTTTTTTTTTTTTTAAGTTGGTACCAATACAATATGTTGAACATTGTTGCAGGCAACCAACATAGGAACCCAGAACGAGGCACGACGACAGAGGGACAGCTTTTTCATCAGCATTCGGTGAGAACTACGGTTTTCTTGTGTGTTCCTTATAATTAAGATAAATTGTATAGTTAAGACAAATGGGTATATATCTATCTATATATATATATATATATATATATATATATATATATATATATATATATCTATATATATATATATATATATATATATATATATATATATATATATATATATATATATATATATATATATATATATATATCTCTCTCATTTTCGGATCATCAGAAAATGGTTTGAGTTCCAGGGCTGAGAGTGTTATAAAATAAACAGTTAACATTGTGCTACTTTATATATTTTTCTAAAGTTTTGATGTTGTGATTTCAGATGTTTCATCAGACTAAACCCGACCCGTAGGACCAAGACGGCCTCCACTAAGAAGAAAATGAACCCTTGCGTGTCCACTCTCATAAGACGCCTCATGGACTTTGACTGGCTATGTGTCGAATTTAGTCTGTTTTTCTTTTGAACATTTGCAGTCAGTTTGTTACAGTGTAGGTCTATAATCTTTCAAAGCTAGCTAGATCACAGATCTGTGCAGTCGTAGGCCTGAGGTTTGAAGCCGATGGAAGATAGAAGGCATCTGTCGTCTCCATAACTGATTGTTGTCTCTCCAGTGTTTGAACACTTAGTTTAATGTGTGATTCCTCAAATAATATGACAATTCCATTGTTAATATACCACCATAATAAGTCCTTTAAAATATCACCCATCCAGACTGCACAACCTGCTGGAATCTGCTGCTCTCACATTGCAGGAACATCACAATTACAAAGTAATGTGTATGTGGTTGGAATGGGCTTCCATAGATGTTTGTATGAAAAGGAGACTGTAGCAAAGCCACACTCCACCAAGGTGGCTTTTATTTGGCTCCTCTAGACAAAGGGTGCTGATGTTGAAGCTGGTTTATTGTAAAGAATGCTGATGATACATGGCCTGGTGCTCCATGATGCAACAACAGATGCAACAAACAAAACACAAAAGAAAAGGAAATCAACAAAATCAACCCAAACAAAGCAGCAGTGGCGAGATCTGGGGAAAGGTAACACAGTAACAGTGATCAAATGTCATAGATAACTATGTTGACGATCATATAAGACAAATTACCACGTTAAAAACTAAATAAAGTGGTATTGGGTTCACTGGCTCTTTAAACTCGCATATGTGAGTGAAAATTATAGTGTGACCAATTATTTTTAGCTGGATATTTTGAGTTTTAGTTATTAATAATTTTATGAGTTTTGAAAGGATTTAGATTAAAAAAGGGAATTTGATAATGGATTCAGATTAGATTAAAGGTTAAAATCCTTACCCTAATTTCAAAAGAATTTGTAGTGGAGAAAAGGATGGATTAATCAAGAACAATGCATGCCTGTCCATTTTAGGTCCTAAGTACATCTTATGTTTAAATATTCTTTAGTAATCTAGTGAAGTCAGTTTTGCCCTGTGTCTTATACATACTGTATACTGTACTTATAGATACAATTAATAGAAAGACTGCTGTGTCTCCAGCTCCACCTTAAGACGGAGGACCGTATAGAGGTAGACAAACGACTTGAACAAATGAGGTATGACGCACTAATTTGACTGACTTTCAAATGACAACAGAGAGGAGATGTCAGAGGAGAGTTTTTTTTGAAGAAAGTCTAAATTGCAGAGAGGGCTGGGGGACAGTACCACTAGTTTGGTATTCTGCCATCGCTTAGAAATACGCTGTCTAAGTACGTACACACACTGGCAGACCGTTTCACTTTGAAGTTGCAAATAAATGTAGATGGACTTCCTTTGTTCAAGAGCTCTAGTCTGCAACTGTGGCCCATCCTTGGTCTGCAACTGAATGTTCCCATGAAAGAACCAGTAGTGATAGGGTTGTTCTGTGGACCAAAGAAACCCAGCTCAGCAAAATAATTCCGTGGAGATTTTGTTACTGAGTTACAACAGCTTGAAAAAGGTTTTGATTTAGAGGCTAAGAAATCGAAGCTCAAACTGGACACAGTCATTTGTTAAAAACACAAAGCCCCACAATGGCTACCATGGTTGTGACAAATGTGCGCAGCCTACATTAACAGACACATGACATACCCATGTACAGACTATGCTCTAAGGACAGACAAATCATTTGAACACATGGTTGCTGAGGGGCCACATCCATTTCATGGCAGCAGTGTTGGCATGGTTTCACAATTCCCTCTAGATTATATGCATTTGGTTTGTTTAGGTGTTGTTAGGCGAATGCTACACATCTGGCTCAGGGGTCCTCTGAATTTCCCAGTATCTGCAAACATAGCAGAAAGAATGTCGGCAAAACTGTTAGAAATGCGTCCCCATATTCCTGTGGAGTTTGCCCAGAAGCCCAGATCGCTGAGGGAATTAGATCGTTGGAAGGCCACTGAATTAAGGCAGTTTCTGCTGTAGGACCTGTAATGCTAGGTACCTTTCTGGACAGAAATATGTACAGCAATGTCATGCTACTCTTCTCTAGTATTGCTGTTTAGTAAGTCCTAGACTATCCTGCCCAAATTATCCGTTGATTGTTAGAGATGAACATTCCTGACGCTCGTTTAAATGGTACATCTTTTAAAAAGCAACACTTTGTTGGACCAATTGTAGGTGGACTGTCAGTGAGAGCACAGTATGGTGAGATGGCCTGTGACAAGTGAACTGTTAAAGTTTCAACCGGGGATAATGTTGTTGTCATTGAAAATGACATTTGTCGCATACATAACATTATAGAATGCAGTGATGGAGTGTATATAGAATACAAAGAATTTTCAGAGAAATCTTTGTTCTTCACTTACCCATTCAACTCTGACTATCTGAATATTCATACAATTTCACAAACATCAGATATATTCAAGTGTGTTAAAGTTTCAGGTAGAGCTTTGTTGATTTTTTATTTGCATTTGCATTTATTTGCATTTCAGTGGTGATGATGCACTTGATTTCGGTGACCTGGACATGTATATAGATCACTCAGGACTGGGACACAACTTGAATTCTGTGACTACTCAACTATTCAACACAAGTCATCAAAGAAATATTTGACATACATATTATTTATAAATAAAAGGTATTTTTGACTAAATACTTTCCTATATACCTATATGTATGGTTGCATATAGCGTGCTGTTGGGACTCTGAACATTTGACATAAAGCACCTTTAGATGCGATAGTTATTTACATCCATGGTTCATTTGACATATCAGGGACACATTGTAGCAGCGAGAAGTGATGCTGCAGAGCACGTAAGCTTCTAAAACCAAGTTTATGCCTACAGAGTATAGGTCGGTATACACATTTAAAAACAAGCATCTTCACAAAACTATAAAGCCACATATTGCTGAGTCACAACATTACAAATTAATTTGAACAAAAGGCCTTTTAATGACTTTCATGACAATAAAGGGTAAGGAATCCCTCCTCTTATGTACTGATCATACCTTGAGAAGAAATGTGAAAAAAGTCATAAGGCCATATAAGTAAAGATACACTGAATATCTACTATGTGCAGCTTCTTTCACTTATAGTCTTTACTATTTACCAAATGCATCTATATTGCAGAACAGATAAGAGAATTGGATAAAATACTATGAAGTAACTAAATAATTCAGGTACAGATTAAACACTTATTTTGAACATTTGATACTCTGTTCTATGTGAATAAGCATGCCTCTGCATTTGAACTCCACAAAGCTGATTGGGTCAATACTTTCTTTAAGACCAACAAATACTATGAATAAATAAGGAACTAAAACATCAAAACACATAATGTTCTATACTGGCATGAATTTGAATAATAATAAATTGATATTTCTCACTCTCTCACTTTGGTTTGAGGAGGTTGTTCTTCCTATGTGGCACTTGCTTTTGAAACTGCCGAGCCCTTGCACCAAAACTCAGGGACTGAAGCGATTCTGTGATGAAGCGCTGTGCGGGAGAGATGCAAAGCATCACCAGCAGCTTAGCATCGCCACCTAGTGGGGGAGAAGAGGAACAGCAGCATTGAAGGTTAAAGCTAAGGTAGGCAATTTATTTGAGAAGGATTTTTGTCCACTTTGTTGAAATTCTCTTTATAGCCCAACAGCAATCAATAAATAAAATGATCTCAATAAAAACAAATCAATTAAACAACAACAGATGTATGAGACGTGCAAAATGTGTGAATTTATCCATCCATTTCTTCATTGTTATTTACATGTAATACTGGTCATAAGGTTGTAGATGTATTGAGAGGTAGAAGTACACAGATTAACCCCATTAAAAACCCATTGGAACCCTCGGCATCACTACCACAACTACATGTTTGCAAGTCACACACCGATGGCATCCTGCAGCAGATGTGTGAGCTTGCTGTTCCTGTACGGGACATGAGGTCTCTGCTCCGCCAGAGCTCCCAGGACGTCAGACAGAGCACACAAACTGCGGTTTATACACGATGTCTCCCACAGGGCCGTGCCTGTCACCCCTGACATGCCTGATTCTCTCACACACACACACACACACACACACACACACACACACACACACACACACACACACACACACACACACACACACACACACACACAAATACACACACACAAAAATATATTAGAAAAGAGCAAACTCCAAACCAAAATCCTATACTAAAGATTGCAAAATAAAATGGCCCCATCTCTCATAAAAGTGATGTCACTGGAAACTTTTGTGGACCAATCAGAACGCAGTACTCAATAACCAAAATCCGATTGGCTTGCGACATCTCTCTGAAATGTATTTCTGGGGCAAAATTAGAAAGCAGTGGGCAACATAACAGAACTCTCCGACCTCACCGACACACTCGCTGCCGGCTAAGTCCACCAGCTGGAGCCTGGTCCTGAAGGGCCCCTGGGACACGCCAGGCCTGGGGGAGGGGCATGGGGAGTGGCCAGGGGAGGAGCGAGAGGAGGAAGGGGAGGCAGTGGCAGCGCACTCGTCGGCAGAGGCGTGGCGGGGGGCGGGGTTGGCACGACGACAGCGCGGGCTCCAAAACTCCCTCTGTGGGCAGTGCTGTAGCTCCCGCTTGGCAGTCTTCAGCCTGTGGGCTGTGGAGGAGGAGCATAGAATACAACGCATTGAATTGAATTGTTCCATTAAACTTGTCTTCAAGGGGAGGAGCTTATTATAATCCAAATTACAGTTTAATTAACTATAAAAAAGATATAAGTCCATTTCACCAAGATAAATTGACATTTATTCACATAATAAACATGGACTGATATGTATGTAGTGACGTTGGTCGCTGACCATCATTTGGAATCTGACTCAGGGATTTACTCATGATGTTTTAGCGTCTCATTCAATGAATAGAGAATCACTTTATATAAATATCTATTATCATTCTAACTTGACCTCGGTACGATTATGGGATAATAATACAAGCATCCCAATCCAGAGTCATGAGCGGGTGTGTCCAGTCAGTTTGTATTAGAGGGCCCTCCACCCACCCAGGGCCAGGGCATGAGGGCTCTTGGAGGAGACGGTGAGCGTGACCACCAGGTGGGAGCGGGAGGAGTGGGCGTGCACCAGGGTGGGGCAGCGAGCCCTCAGCTTCAGCACGGCCCAGATTAGCTGCATCACCTCGGCTGCACTTTTCACATGCCTGCCAGAGGAGAACACACACGGGCGACCGCAAGGGACTTTTGGCATCAACGGTTTCCAAGAATTTCTGCATTTGCAAGCAAGCAAAACCCAGAATAGATAATACAATTAGGTAAAAAGCTTTTCTGGATTTTTTCTTTTAAGAAAAATGTATCAGCTCAGGTTACCTTTTCAACATGAATAACATTTGATGAAGGGAATAGTATAATTGTCATCAAATCAAATGGTGTAACCCAAGGACACTTATTTTCTTCAGTATAGTCTAACCCTAGAACTGTCGGATATAAGCAAAGCATAAGATCAGACCAGAAGCCCAGCATGTTTCAACCAGTAGATGGCAGCAAACTCACAAAGTTGCATGTAGCGTGGAGAGGCTCTTTAAAAAAAGGGCCAATAGAAACCCTGCTACACATTTATTTCCACACAAAGCTACCACTCTTTTGCT
The DNA here is from genome assembly GCA_026745465.1 of Lota lota. Lineage (NCBI taxonomy): Eukaryota > Metazoa > Chordata > Actinopteri > Gadiformes > Lotidae > Lota > Lota lota. Next base: position 110,226 of record JACYXH010000001.1, on the reverse strand, counting down.
CTACTCACTCATATGTGAGGGAGGGGACCTCGCTGGTGCCCGATGCGGTGGTGATGACGTCCCGGCGCCGGCCTGGGGCACCGCTCTCCCCATCGCGGGACAGAAGATCGAACACCTCATTGTTGTACACCTCCACCACAGACACCTCCACCGCATGGCTCTCGGACGGTTTCCTTGAGATTAGCCTGAGACCGAGCCAAAACAGACAAAGGCAACAGAGACACTTGACCTTTCATGCTCAAACCTTCATGACCGTACGTCAAAAGGGTGAGGAGTTATGCTTCTTTAAAGGTTTCAATCGATCGCTATAGCACCCCCTATCACCCGATCTGGATGACCCATGTGCTTTAACTACACCAAGTTCGATGATGATGGCCTTAAGTTAACCCCGCCTTTTTGGGTCTTTCAATTTGATTGGACCATTTTGGGCCTCTGGCGGCCATGTTGTTTTGTCAGTCGACTTTATCTTACTTGAGCAGTTAGAGCCTTTGACCCTGACTGTCCCAAAGGTGGTCCCGCTCAAATCAAACAATCCGTCTAGGAACTGTGGTCATTTTAGTTACAGGCCACGCCCATTGTGATGACAAGCCCTAATGGGGATGTCATCTTGGTCAGAATTATATCCTGAACAACTTTTGTGCTTGACTCAAGATCATAGGAGTCCATCTTCATGTCGATATAAGCATTTAAGTTATTTACGTGTTTCTAAGCCACACCCTTTTTCGAGACCTGCTTACCGGGGATATGTATACAAACCCCAAATTTGAAAACGTTTGACAAGTCCACCGCTGAGATATAGGCCTTACCAATCACACACACACACACACACACACACACACACACACACACACACACACACTTGATAGGATAATGTTCGCAAATCAGCATATATTGTATTTGCCATAACTCGGTTATTTGTTATACAATCAATACCAATTCAACGAATTTTAATCAGGCAAGTCCATAGATCATGTAAAGCTTGAATAAAACGCAATTTTTTTATAATAAGATCACCACAAAGATATTCCCATCTCATAGATATGCAAAAAGGAGGTGTACACATGATGGAAATGTGTTACAGGAAACATGCTGTATATAGAGTGCTGAATAAATGATGGCCTCAGTGTGTTTCACCTGAAAAGCTCCACAGCAGCTTTGGGGATGATGCCCTGCTGCTCCCCCGACTGAGGAGACCCGGAGGGGCCCTGGTACCCCATCATGGTGTGGGTTTTTCCACTACCGGTTTGCCCGTATGCCATTATGCACACATTATACCTGCAGGACGACAATGGATTAGATAAGGGCCTGAATCTATCACGCACACACACATACACATACACACGCACACGCACACACACACACACATGCACACACACACACGCACACGCACACACATGCACACGCACACACACACACGCACGCACGCACGCACGCACACACACACACACACACACACACACACACACACACATGCAAACACGCCTCACCCGTCCAGCAGGGATGTCAGGAGAGGCTTGACCTCCTCAAACACTGCATTCTGGGAGTCCTCCGGTCCATGCACTCTGTCCAAAGAAAACTATATTTATTCAGAAACATGAATATGTATACAGAAATCTAAAAAGAACAGGCGGTGCAATTTTGTCCTTTACCTCTCAAATTCAAACACCTTGTTGATGATTGGATTTCCATTTTTTATGCAGTTCACCAACACGGTGTCCTTGATAAATGTCAAATGAAAATAATAAAGACTGGACAATGAAAATGCAAAAATTCAACAATCTAAAAATCTGTTTATCTGGTATAAAACTCACGTCGCTGACTGCATTAATGACTTCCTCTGATGAAACCATCCTGAGAGAAATTAAAAAAACAAGTGAGGATGAGAAAAGTTTCTTGTTGTTGTCCTCATTCAATAGTTCTCCGTTTGCCCAAAAAAATGCTTGGATTGCTTTGAGGGGAGATAGGGGGCATCTTTACCCCAGTGCGGATGAGGAGGACTGGACTTGGTCAAATGGAAGCACAGGACGCACCCTGCAGTGAACCCTGATGTTCCCTCTCAACTCCTGGATGTTGAAGAACAGTCAGTTAGCAACACAACTCCTCTCCAGACTATGTTCAGAAGACAGTTTAAACACAGCTTGGAGAACAAAGTGGGATCTCAGCTCTCACCACCAGTGTGTTGTGGATCTCTCTCCTCCTCTGCTTCTCGGCCCTGCACCTCTCCTTCTCCTCCACCAGGTCGCGCTCCAGAGCTGCCACGTGGGACTGTAAATCTAGCAGGACAAACGGGTCCGACTGTGTTCTTAAAAAAGGCCAACATATTCGACACATAACACTTCTAATCCAAGGTAAGAGAATAGTACCAGCATGTTGCCAGACTGCACCATTAAGAGGGCAGATTTCCCCATTTGCCAGTCAAAGTAATACCATGGCGCTGTGTCTAGTCCTTCCCTGTTTAACCTTTCAGCACATAGACTATGAGACTGAAACTGTCCTTCATTTCTGAAATACATTAATTAAACACGATAGTGATGCTATTATTATTTACCACAGCCTTCTACCCAAGCGACTAACATTGAATTGAGATACAGGTCATTAAAGAGTGGGTAGGGGTTAGGTACATGGCTGAGGGATGCCTACAGGTTGGAATACAGAACCTTTCGGCTGGGAGTCAACATCCCCATCCTTATCTATTTGACCCGTTTTCTTATCCTTCTCTGGAATAATCTCAAAGCTAGAACTACGCTCAGCATCATAGCCGAGCATGAAGAAACCAAAGGAAATGACGGCTGGTTGCTGGGCTCATACAGTGGGAGGAACGCGGCCATGGGAATCCACGTGTTGCTAAAACCCACAGAGGCCCCCTCGTCACCCTGACCACCAGGTATTGTGGAAGCAGCATTGAATGCCATTCAATAGAAACGTCAACCTTGAGGGAAGCTAGTAAGGTACGGCTAAGGGTAATTGGGGGGGGCTTATCACCACGGCAACCTAAGCCGCGGCGGTGCATCGCCTATACAGTTGGTCATTTTAGATTAGAGCGACAAAGAGAAATAGACAGGCAGAGGGGGAGCGATAAAGAGAACGAGAGAAAGAGAAGAAGTATAAACAAAGCGAGATAAAGGTTGATCGGGTGAAATAGTGGATAATGTTGAAAGTTGATCATGATAAGTGATGGTCTGAGATGTTTATGATTGGCAAGGTAAAGTAACAGTTATACAATGTGACACGATCCCAGAACAAGGAAGAACATAGGAAATGCAAAAGCCAATGCAGAAGGAAGAAACCTAACCTGTTTTATTTAAAACAATGCCTAGACAAGAACAACTGCAACAAACAAGGAAGAATACAATGTGAAACTACCAACTCCTGAGTTAGTGATGGTGCATCAGCACTTCCGTCCAATAAGTCCATAAAGTCGGGGTTACTCACTCTGCAGGTCATCTCCATGGCAACCATTCAGCGTTGACCTGGCTTCGTCCACCTTCTCCAGTATCTGCTTGCTCTGGCCTTCTAGCTCGGCGACACCGTTTGCATACACTGCAAAGATCTCGCTCAAGACTTGCTTCAGATTCTGCATGAAATACACACATATGGCCAACATATTGTCGCTGTGTGTTTATCTGTATATGTTTGCCTTTTTTTTTTAAATCAATGTGAGAATGTACACGCACACCCACATTGACAAAGGATGAATCTTTTCCCAACACGATTTTAGGTGGATAGGTGGAATAACAGTAGCATTAATTCCAGTTTGGTGCAGTTCGACAGTGGAAAAAGCTTGATTTATTTTCTGCAGCTTTATTGTGTACCTGGACTTCCGCAAGGAGCTTCCCAAGAGCCAACTGGGTGATGTTCTGGGCTTTCCTCTGGTGTTGAAGTAGTTTGTGGGCCTTGGCCTCCTCCTCATGGCCCCGCCGTAGTCTGCCCAGACACTAGAGAGAGAGAGAGAGAGAGAGAGAGAGAGAGCGAGAGCGAGAGAGAGAGAGAGAGAGAGAGAGAGAGAGAGAGAGAGAGAGAGAGAGAGAGAGAGAGAGAGAAAGAGAGAGAGAGAGAGAGAGAGTTTAAACAGCATGCTGACCTAGAGATTAGCCTTTACATGCCAGGAGAGCTCTCCTGATCGACATGGCAGACTTCACTTTTTATCTGCAGGATGGATGCTTCCATAAGCCAAGAGTGCTTAACCTAGTTCTTTGGTTGCCATTGGTGAAAAGTGTCGGATAAATGACCACATCGTTGTATGCTGTGTCTAGTAAGCATGTTGGTTATTATCAGTGGCAGACAGTGAAGCTGGCAGACGCTAGCCTGACTGGAAGCTGTGGAGCTTGGGCCAATATACCAGTATGAGCCAGGATCACGTGAAAACTTAATGGAAGATGCTGAAACGGTCCTGTTCAATTAAGCAGAAAAAAAAGGCAAGGATGGTTTTCTAAATTGTAAGGTTTCAATGGGAAGATTTGATCTGCATAAAATAAGTCTTGCTACTCAGAATCCATAGTGCACTCACTCTTTTGACTGTTGATTCTTACAAGACCTCACCTACCTTATAACACCTTATAGCACCCCAAAAAATAAATTAGTGCACAAAACGTTAAGGACTCTAAACTAAGTTGAAGATATACGGAAAGTAGATTTTCTTTATATAGTATTTCTATATATCATGTCAATATTTCTCACAGCAAACTCATTCCCACATGACAATTTTAGAATAGGATATAATAGAATAGGCCTATAATATAATATAGCAATAGAATATAATAGGCCTATAATATAATTCAACCATAGAATACAATATGTATATAATATAATAGGATAGAAAACTTTTTGATCTTACCTCAGCAAGCCTCAAATGAAGAATGGCCTTTTCTGTCTCCAACTCCAGAATACGCTCCTCTTTACTCTGACAAAAACACTGTGTGACATTAGCTTCTCCACCTCTTTTAGGTAATCAATTGATGAGAAAGAGTGTCTGAAATGCTATGGAATGTGCGTTGAAGAAAATTTAATAGCTTAGGTCTATACTGTTAATAACTAATATTTTAAATGTTAAAATCAAACTAGGCCTACTTACCCTTAGTTTGTGCTCTAGAATATGCACTTGATGTGCAAAGATTTGGTCTCGGTTAATAAAGAGTGACATTTTGACAAGAAAATAAAACAATACAAGAGAAATAACGTCAAAGGCCTCACTCCGTTTTATCTTATGTTGCTCCACCACCACCGTCCTCTCTCAGGGAGGCTTATCGGATTAGGGCGGTCATCAAGGTGCTTGTGCAATAGGCACACCAACCACCCTGACTGGGGTCAAGGTGGGAAACGAGGATTTGTGAAATGTAATTATTTCATACAGTAGCCCATTATTGATGCAATAATAACGTTGTTATTATTAAAGCCTTATTATACTTTGTTCAATATTTAATAGTGCTATATGCATACACTCGACATATTTTCCTGTATGTGCTTGTGTTTCTCTTTATTATCAATGTGACGCATTTAGAAATGTGAAACACAGCGGAATTAAACATACACTATACTTTTTTTTACATGCACCAATTAAAAAGCACTATTATTTTGAAAAGTTTGGGCTTCATTGGCCTTTGGTCTACGGATTACGCCATTCAAACAACCTTGGCAGAAACCTTAAGCTATAGTGTAGTTGAGGATGATAAATAAAAACACACCCACCCAATCCCATTCGAACAGCCATCTAATTGTGTCTAGCCTCGGTCCAGGACGTTGTCATTCACGGGGGAGAACCTGTGATCAGTGTCACCATTTGACCGATAAGGGCTTCAACATGTGAGCGACCACTAGTCTCTTGCAGAGACACACTGCACAAAACTTGTTGCACGCGGTTAAACATTTGAAATGAATTGTCATGAGCTATTTTGGTCATTTCAATAAATAAATTACAAAAAAAACACGAGTGGGTAGTTGTTAATTTGCAGTATTGTTTTTCTCCGCTTGGGGGCCACAATGCGCAACACATTCAAACGCGGCCCGCGTTAGCTCCGACGAACACACGAAGAAGAAGCGAAAGGAGCGAGACTTCCGTGTTAGGAACGCCGCCGCGTCGACCAACCTCGGCATGACACAGTACTGTAGTACATCATACCACTAACGGTAGATCTACCGTTTTGTGACAACATGACGAAATCAAAGGACAAAAAACGAGAGAAAATTAGTGTCGCCGCTGAAGTAAGACATTACTTATCCTCTGCACCCGTTACTGTCCGTTATGATGGCCCAGGGGCCACAGTCTGTGTCCTGTTACAATGATCCGAGTAGTTGCAACTTTACTGTCTATTTGGGACCACTGTGATAACACTGTTTAATGGGTTTTATTCTTTTTTTTTTTTACTAGATTGATCGTGTGGAAGAACGACGAACTCGATTCCAGGACAACATTGAGCGGGCAGAGTTTAGAACCAGACGCGAGATGCTGTCGGACAGAGAAAGGTAGGACAAGAACAACAGTGGCTTCGATAATGAATTCTCACTAACTTTGACATAACATCCTTTCTATTCGTTTATTTTCCACAGACAAGATTTGGAAGATGAAATGACCATCATGCGCGAGAGGGTGCAAAGGTTAGGTAGGCTCGCACAGAAGTTGGAAAGTGAGATTGTAAGGGGACATTCCTGTAATTCTTTGTTTAAAGACACAATTTTTGTTCAATCTATTTCCCAGACAAGGACCTTGATACTCTACGAGGGGAAAACCGCAGGAACATGATGCTGTCCGTGGCTCTTCTGGCTCTCAGTGCTTTCTTCTACTATGCCTTCATCTACGGCGATGAAGATCTCTGATTGTCAGCACAGACAGAGCTGAACTCGTTTTGCACGATATGGAGCAATGAGCACACATAAATGTCTGGATCCAGAACAGTCTGCTCACATCAGCAGACAATTACATTCATTTCATATATCTTAAACACATCTTGAGATGTTTTACAATTTTATTTTCCGTAGTTCCGAGTTTTGGCTTGCGAACTGAAATTATTTTTTTCTTTAGGCGTCCATTCATAATTGTTGACTTGTAGGCCTATTTGTCTGAACCAAGCAGAATGTAGTGGATTTTTATTTTGTCATTGTTGTAATTCACAGCTCAGTTGAAAACTGCAATAGCCTGAGCACCTCATGTGAAAGTACATTCCTGTTAGGCTCATAAGAGGGCTGCCCTTTTTCATTCATTACTTTACCTTTTGCATTTAGTCTGTCTTAAATGCAATTATAAGGACAGTAATCAGATTGAAGTCCTAAAAGGAAGACCTACAGTGCCAAATGCTTCCCTTGTGGGGTGCAGAACTAGGACTATACTTTGAAAACATGCCAACGTTTTTATTTTCATTAGTTTGTCCGAGTAATATATCAAAGGATATTCAATTGTTTTGTTTACATTGCATGTACACAATACAATAAAGGATTTGTTTTTGATACTTTTTCCTTATGATTATTAGTTGAATTAGTTTAGTTGTGACTGTGGTCTTGATTAGCCAAATTATATTTTTATTGGATTAGTTAATATGTTGTAATATTATGGCACAAGAGTGTTGTATGCCTGTAACAGACAAAAGGCGACAGATTGTTTGTTGAAACGAACCAACATGGAAGTCGTCTGGAAACATTGGAAGAGGCCAAGCATTTTACTTGGCAGGTGATGGGATGAACCATCTGTCTATCACCGCCCATCCCGCCCTAGTTCCTCAAAGGACGTTGATTGGTCCGCACCACTGTGGTGCGGACCAATCAACGGATGGATTCTCGCATGCTCGCGACGGTGAGTAGTTTTCGGTTATTGGAAATTAATTTCACCATTTTATACATGTAGGCTTCACCAAGCTCCATATAGAACTGACAGTATTTTGCGTTGGATACCGTCAGCTCCAGAAACAACGGTAAAAAGTAAAGTGTCCTACCGTTTTACTTTTACGGTTAAATAAGGTTAGTACGCAATGGCATCCGAAAAAGGGTTCGAAATGTTGACATACTCAGAACTACTTTATTTATTTTCAGTTTAATGTTTTTTTTTCAGTAGTTCCTCCAAAAAGGAAATTGCATGCATGTCTTCCCTCTATTTACGGTGTAAAAACTTTACGTGGAAAACTCAATAATAAACACTTTGTAAACTGCAATGCTATTTCACTACTTGGAAGGTGTCTAAGGAGAACAATCATGCTTTTAGATTAATCATTTGTTGCTGGACTCGGCCTGCAGAAGTAAAACGGTATGAAAACCACACTTTATACCAGGTGTTTCAAGAAATGACGGTATGCAACGCATAGTTCAGTCAGTAAGTCAGTTATATTATAAGGTCCATGTTTACATGTGGTTATGATGTCAGTTAAAGTAAGATTGTGTGCATTAACTCGCTCTGTTTCCGTGTAGGGTGTCCGGGGGGAAATATGTGATCAGTAGTACTGACAGACAATGGTCATGTCAGCATGGGCGATGGTCCCAATCTAGTCAACGACAATGAATACGGACGCTATTTCTGTCTTTACAATGATCATGATGACCTTGCATATAAAAGTGCAATCATCTACCTATAAAGTGAGGAATCTGTGTGTGTGTGTGTGTGTGTTTATATATACATATGTATGTCCTTCGCCTTTCTCTAGAACCGTTCATCTCATCTACCTCAAACATGGTTTTTTTTTTATTGCTGGGGACCCGAGGAATTGCAGTGTCTAATTATTTCGACATACGACACGACCAATATTAATAAACTTTGAACAAAACAAACAACCAGGTGTGCTCTGTGTGGCAGTGGGGGCGGGGCTCCGGGGCCCTGCGGACAGGCTCCAGCGTGTCTTCAACTACTTCAGCAACGGTACTGCAAAAGCCGTGGCTCAATGTCAAGCAGTTCACTTGGTCACTGTACTTGGATGCTGAGATACACTACCGTTAAACTACTCTAACTATAATCAGAGGAGTCTCTGTCTGTATGTCCTTCGGTTTTCTCGACAACCGTTCATTTGGTCGACTTCCCACTTGGTGGGTGCATTGCTGGGAACCCAAGAAAGGGCAGTGTCGAATGGGAAGATGTTTGAATAAGCGGCTCTCGAGAAAGCTCCAAGCAGCAATACGGGAGGCCAAGCAATCGGCCCCTTTTGAACAGGTACTGCACAAGTTCTTTAAAACGATGGTTCAACTTGAATTGTAATTGTGTGACGCTTCACGACATAAAGTTAAGATAAAGGCAATACAGCAAAGCTGAACTCTAGAGCAGAGAACACACTGAACCTTGAGTACGTCTGGCCCTGTGAGTCTTCAGTTAGGGGCTGGGGCTCCCTGAAGCAGGTCTGCTACGGGGCCATCTGGCTTCTCCCACCTCCCCTTACTCATACACATGCCCACACAGCCACATACACACACATCATGTCAGCCACCCTCTATAAAGCATTCTGGAATCAGCCGGAATACTGACGAGGGAGACAGCCTGGGCAATTCATTCTCTCTCTCTCTCTCTCTCTCTCTCTCTCTCTCTCTCTCTCTCAATAAGTTCATGCACACCCACCCTCACACATATGCAATGCATGTCTGTGCAACTAACCACACAAGTTCAAACACACACACAATGACGGGCAACATATTCTGGTTGTGTGCTTGTTTTACTGTTGCTAGATAGCCAACCCTAATCCATTGCTGCATGATGTCATATGGCAAAATCCATCATGCATAGTTTATGTTATGAGGATTTTGTTGGTGAGACAGACATTTTGTGTGAGTGTGTGTATATACAGTAGGTGTGTGTGTGTGAGAGACGGAAAGAATGAAGAATGAGAAAATATTTATTGCTATTACTAAAAACATTTGAAATCGTCTACTATGTAACAGTGCTAAACGCTTGCATGGTCTTACCACCTGGCTGACCTCTCACACAGTATGGCTGAGAGTTAGACTAAGTTATGCTTTGTCCACAGAGGCTATCAATTCAGCACTGCAGCGCTGTCTATTTCTGCTCCCCTCCCCTCCTCCCTCTGGCTCTATCCATTCATGCAGAATAGGCCTACAGGCTATGTAGTTTACGTTAATGAATAACTTTGTGATTTGAGCAATATGAATACAATACAGTGTCCTCATATGTGGGCTAGGCTTAGCTATAATGCTATGGGTCCGCCTTACATCCAACAAGTGGCTTCTTGGTCGATTGCACACTTCCTAAAAATAACTGGAAAAAAAAAGAGCCACATCTGTTGGTACCTGGTGGATTGGCAACAACGTGAACAAACATCCCAGTCTGAACACACCGTCCATTAGCTGTCTCGAGCAGGCTAACCTTTCCTCCAATTTCAAACCGGTCTCAAATGGCCAGTTGAAGGCCTAATGCCTTCAAACTTCCACTTTCAACTCATGCCTAAATGACCAAGCTCAACAACATCGTTCTTAGTGGATTTCTTTGAGGTATGACACTGGTTGTTTTAGAATTTGACCTTTGGACAATATATGCAAGAGAATTCCACCTGCTTAAATAACATTTAGGGGGAGTTATAGGGCTATAGTTTGAGCGTCCATGTTACGTTCCTTTAAGGCCCAAGGGGTAACGGAACTAACACAACAACCAGAGGTGGCAAATATACCTGAAAAGTAAAAGTATATATATATCGTGGGTGGAAACACAAAGTGACTTAGCAAAACAAAACTACTACTAATGAGCTGAGCTGCTAAGAAAGAGAAGAACCAAAACCCTGACCAGCCTAGCTAGCAACAGTACAACAAAACATACACGGGTGGCATCCAGCGCTTACCTAGTCTCTCTAGACAAGGGTTACCTAAGCGTGTGCTATGTACAGGGCACCCCAAGCTTAGCGAGCACCCTTCCCAGGGAAGAAAGGGAGGTCAACAAAAAGGGCAGGTATCACACCGCAAAACCGACTAACAAATAAACAAACGGGGAACAGCTCCACACGTAGCACATGGCAGCATGGCCCAAAGAGAGAGAGAGAGAAACACTTCCTGGGGCGTGGTCTTTTATACTTCCTGGTTTCAATCAGGAACAAAGGAGGGGAGGTACCTGTGGGAAGACAGGGAAAACAAAGACACGCACACAAACACCAACACAAGTGCCGCTGTCAAGGCAAGGCACGCAACATTGCATCGATTGGACCCCTGGTTCCCTACACACTGTAAGCCCTCACATCAGTAAACGCCTGTTGTAACACAATTGCAGATAAACTCATTGTGTCTAGTGAAACAGGGGAAGCCAGGTAAATACAGGCTCTTTGGGCTATAGTCAAACATCTAGCCATGTATAGAGATGTCCTCTATACATGACTAGATGACCACCATGTATGCTGACAATTTTCATTTGATCAAATGAACCGGTTTTCAAGCATAGGCCTATTAAAATACTTGCCAATGTAGTATATTTGACCAGTTCTAACACATGCGCGTAAAGCCTACACGAGGCATGATTCGTCTTTGTTTGTGTCAGCTTGACGAAGTGGATAGAATCTCAATCCTTTTCATGAGGAATGTTCGCTGGATGCCGGCAACACCTTCCCCACCGCTGCTCATTATGTGCTCATGCACATCTTTTTTAACCTGTGCTCACGCCCACGAGCAAACAGAAGCTTAGAGTGTGAACCGAAGTCAATTTCTGGGGCCGCTTGTACCGTGTGTCATTAGTCTCTTCAAACAGCAGAGAGAGAGAGAGAGAGAGAGAGAGAGAGAGAGAGAGAGAGAGAGAGCAACAGGAGGGTTTTATGACATGTGCGTGTGCAGCATTTAAACACGTGAGAGTCGTTGATCATGTATGAATAATCAAAGAAAGTTTTATTAATATATTCCTCTTAAAAATGATCATAGATGGAACAATACAAAATAGAAAATGACCCACAGTACTGACAAATACAAACTTTAACACACAATAGGCCGATGCAGAAACTGCTTTGGCATTTTTTTGAACATTTAATAAAGTGCAAGATTTCCATTACTTATCTCATATAAATACAGTTTTGTTTGACTATTTTCAAAATTAGACCTTGTTCACAGCATTTAAATGTCATCTTAATTTGTTTTTAAGACGTGATAAAGTGCATATATGCGTGACATACATTTGTAGCAGTCACACATCCATCGGTGCGTCAAGTAAGCGGATTGTCAATGGATACACAATGGGTTCTCTCCTTTTTGTGTTTTTTTCTTTAACACACACATACACACACTTTGGCACAACAGCCCCGCCCCCCCCCCCTCCTCAGACGTCGCTGGGCGACCTGGAGCGGTAGGCGCCGCTGGGCCGGAAGCAGCCGCAGAGCAGCAGGTACAGCGAGCGCTGGATCTCCGTGTTCCGGTAGGCGTAGATGATGGGGTTGATCATGGAGTTGTAGGTGGCCGGCAGCAGCGTGGCGTAGGTGTACACGGCCGGATACTCCCTCTGCCCCACCAGGCAGTACGTGGCGAAGGGCAGCCAGCTGGCGCCGAACGTGCCCAGGACGATGGCCAGCGTGGACACGCCCTTCTTGGCGGCCGCGTAGTGGGTGGCCGCCAGGAAGTGCTGCTGCAGCGCGATCTGCTGCGCGTGGCGGCACACGATCTTGCAGATCCGCACGTACAGCGAGAGCATGAGCGCGAAGATGACGAAGAAGGAGGCGGCCAGCAGCGTCAGGTTGCCGCGGGTCAGCGGCCGCACCACGCTGCACGCCCGCGGCTCGCCCAGACAGTTCCAGCCGAGCACGGGCAGGAGGCCGAGGCCCAGCGAGGCCCCCCACGTGACCAGCAGCATGGCGTGCGCGCAGCGCAGGGTCTCGTCGGAGAAGTAGGTCAGGGCGTTGCAGAGGGAGAAGTAGCGGTCCGCGGTGATGGCCAACAGGCTGCCGATGGAGGCGGTGAAGGAGGCGACCAGGAAGCCGACGGTGACCAGGCTTACGGTCTCGGAGGAGACCACGTAGCGGAACACGAAGTTGAGTATCAGCCCCACGCCGGCCAGGAGGTCCGCCGTGGCCAGGCTCCCGATCAGCGCGAACATGGGGGTGCGGAGGGTCGGCGTGTAGAAGATGATCGCCACCACGATGGCGTTCTCGCAGGCGATGACGGCGCCCGACACGCAGAGCATGATGTCCCACGGGTTGACGGGGAAACCGAGCGGGGCCGCGGAGTACTGGAGGCTGCCGTTGCGCTCCGAAGACTCGGCCAGCCAGGGGACCGCCGCTGCGGAGGAGATGTTCACCATCACGGCTCCGTTCATGTTCTCTCCCGTCAAGCGCTTTACCGCGCCATGCACAGAGTATTCCAACTTGGTGGGTATCTAAAAACAAAGATATTGAGGGGGGAAAAAATTAACAATATAACCAGATGTTCACTAATTCACAATATCTAGCTTCTCGTGCAGGGGGAAAACAACCTACGAAACGGCTTTAGTTCGGAGTTAAAACAAGAGCAAGTTTAGTAGAGTTGCATGGGCGCTGTCTGAGGTCCTGAAACCAAAATCGCAACTCAAATCTGTTTGGTTTTGGATCAGCCAAATCATTACGAGTGGGGATCAAAGATCCATACTGCGTTTCCTATTTTAAAAAGATATACTAAATGCAACCTACCTTCTTAATGATCGTAGAAGGATGATATTTCAGCGGCAAAAAGCTAAATCCCTTGATTTGTTCCGTTTCGCGCGTGTGGTGAAGACCCCGCGACAACGCAGAGCGGTGCAAAGCCTTGGCTGGTCCCGAGTGAGCGGCTCGGTGAGAAGCGCTCCACAGCAACAGACTTAGAGCAGGCGGCAGGCGCGTGCACCGCTATAAAACCAAGTGACGTCAGAACTGTTTTTTTTTGTTGTTGTTGTTTAAAGAAAGTGGGAGGTAGAGGGAGTGAGACAGAGAGAGAGGGAACGATAGAGAGAGGGAACGACAGAGAGGGAGAGCGAGAGAGCCACCGACCGCCTATTGGTTTCACGGCGGGGAATGGAACACATGTGCCGGCCAAGGACGGTCTCCCAACACGCGGGTCCCGGAGAATTCATTTGTCATGGAGCTTTTGTATTCAGGCCAAAATAACAATTGTGTCGTGCATTGTAACAGGAGCGAAACGGGTTTAATGTCGCTAATATTGATTTTGTTTATTTTGAATGTGTTCATCATATAGGGCCACGTTAGTCTTTACTCGTCCATCAGGTGGTTGGGTTCTCGGTAGAGGCGGATAAACCTACATTTTCCGCGTCTCTGCTGAAAATCGTCTTCGTGCGTATCTGCGCACCAGTGAGACAGTGATAAAACGGCAACGGAGAATTGAATGTATTTGATGACATTTACTTCTTCTTTTTTTCTGTCGGTCAAATAACAAACGGTCAAAAGCCAAGGTATGCATTAAGCTTGGGTTTGTAGATATGCCCATGCAGTAATGAAGTTTAACTAACTATATTGCAAAGAATAATAAGAAATCCTTACAATCTGGCCGTGGGGCGTGGCTGACCGTGCCTGCAAGCTGAATCACGGATCAGGCTCTGTGTCACCATGTCATTGGTTACAGTAGCATGGCACTCTCACACACACACACACACACACACACACACACACACACACACACACACACACACTTTAGTAAGTCACCATGCCGGCCACGGCCATCTCCCTCTCCCCCTCTCCCTCTTCCTCTTCCTCTCCCTCTCCCTCTCTCACCACACACCCACTCACTCTCTCTCTCTCTCTCTCACCACACTCACACACACACACACACACACACACACACACACACACACACACACACACTTTAGTAAGTCACCATGCCGGCCACGGCCATCTCCCTCTCCCCCTCTCCCTCTCCCTCTCTCTCTCACCACACACCCACTCACTCTCTCTCACCACACACACACACACACACACACACACACACACACACACACACACACACACACACACACACACACACACACACACACACACACACACACACACACACACACACACACACACACACACACACACACACTACAGATGTTGGGTTGCAACACCTAGTTCAATGAATCATGTGAATCTTGTTCCCTTGGACACAAACACCTTGTAATACCCAGAAGGTACTGACTGTTCTGGTGTACCTTGTCTGCTCTCTTATCTGCTCTTCTTCTCTTCAGATCCTTTTTCTATATCCTGGTTTTTCCAGTGGTCCATCTCACCATAATGGATTACCTCACACTTTCCACCCTTGTCAAATCCTTATCCAACTAATTTTTATCTTGACACATGCCTCCAATAGAAAGAATGGCTTTAAGCTTTAAATCTGAGATTCTTTGTTCCACCAAAAAAAAGCCAAATTCCCGGTGTGCCTGTAATGTTATATATAGAAATATTAAATAAAACGATTACATTACATTTTGTTTGCATTGTTTCATTAATGATATACAACAATACAAAGTAATAATAATAGATGTAGCTGCAAGCAGCAATAACCGGTACGCAGCCCGGATTTTAAAAATGAAGGAAATGGTGAATTCAGAGACAACTGCTGGAGGTCACTTGAAGTTATAACACTATAGTCGACCAGTCCGCAAACTTACTCGCAGTGTGAGGTGGGGCCCCCTATTAAGCCAAAGCCTCCGTCCTGCTGGAAGTGGTCAATCATTGACAGTGATTTCGTTTCCAATTTCTCTGAACACACTGCTGGAGGTAGCTTCAATGTAGACAAGCCCATTACAGCCAACTGCCCCAAAATGACCTCAGCTCCAAACACACCGGGAATTTTCAAGGGCAGTGCCTCCTCTGCTGGAAGTAGTAGACCATTGCTTAGTGGTAGACCATAGAGTCAAGGATTGAGTCTTCACTGCCAAAAGTAGTAGACCATTGCAGTAGTACAGCATAGACAAGCTGTTTCCTCAGACCATATTAGATACCTTGTGGGATTCGACCCATTGTCCTTCTGCCTTGCAGGCGTGTGCTCTACTTGATGAGCTTGACAGACATGTACCGACAGCTGGAGATGATATGTTGTAGGAGTAGGCACTATCTAGCAAAAGAGACATCCACTATCTATCATAGAATTCCACATAAACTATCTATCATAGAATATATCCCCTATTAAAGAAAACCACCTTAACTATCTATCATAGAACATCACATTAACTATCTATCATAGAACACCACATTAACTATCTATCATAGAACACCACATTAACTATCTATCATAGAACACTACATTAACTATCTATAATAGAACACCACATTAACTATCTATCATAGAACATCACATTAACTATCTATCATAGAACATCACATTAACTATATATCATAGAACACCACATTAACTATCTATCATAGAACACCACATTAACTATATATCATAGAACATCACATTAACTATCTATCATAGAACATCACATTAACTATCTATCATAGAACATCACATTAACTATCTATCATAGAACATCACATTAACTATATATCATAGAACATCACATTAACTATCTATCATAGAACATCACATTAACTATCTATCATAGAACATCACATTAACTATCTATCATAGAACATCACATTAACTATCTATCATAGAACATCACATTAACTATATATCATAGAACACCACATTAACTATCTATCATAGAACATCACATTAACTATCTATCATAGAACACCACATTAACTATCTATCATAGAACACCACATTAACTATATATAATAGAACACCACATTAACTATCTATCATAGAACACCACATTAACTATATATCATAGAACATCACATTAACTATCTATCATAGAACACCACATTAACTATCTATCATAGAACACCACATTAACTATCTATCATAGAACATCACATTAACTATATATCATGGAACATCACATTAACTATATATCATAGAACATCACATTAACTATATATCATAGAACACCACATTAATTATCTATCATAGAACACCACATTAACTATATCATAGAACACCACATTAACTATATATCATAGAACATCACATTAACTATCTATCATAGAACACCACATTAACTATATCATAGAACACCACATTAACTATCTATCATAGAACACCACTGTGGGAGTGTGTGTGGATGGGGGCTGGTTTAAGCAGCCTCACCTGGCCTGAGTCAGACTGATTGGACTCTGGGGCTGGGTGAGGCTGCACACCTGTTGTACAGTGAGCAATCAGTGTGCACAGGTTAAACCAGCCACCACCACACACACTCAAGGAGAGCTCTCCGGCATGGTAGCACGGAGCACCGGCTGCCTGCCTCATTCGATGCAACCTTAACAATAAACTGGATTTAACATCACCACCCTGTGTCCATTCATTTGGAGGAGCCCGAGGAAAGTCACCTAGGTGGAGTGAGAAAAGCCACCTAGGTGGCGTGTAGTAGTGGACTGTGCTACAACCACATTAACTATCTATCATAGAACATCACATTAACTATCTATCATAGAACACCACATTAACTATCTATCATAGAACACCACATTAATTATCTATCATAGAACACCACATTAACTATCTATCATAGAACATCACATTAACTATCTATCATAGAACATCACATTAACTATCTATCATAGAACACCACATTAACTATCTATCATAGAACACCACATTAACTATCTATCATAGAACATCACATTAACTATCTATCATAGAACACCACATTAACTATCTATCATAGAACATCACATTAACTATCTATCATAGAACACCACATTAACTATCTATCATAGAACACCACATTAACTATCTATCATAGAACACCACATTAACTATCTATCATAGAACATCACATTAACTATCTATCATAGAACACCACATTAACTATCTATCATAGAACACCACATTAACTATCTATCATAGAACACCACATTAACTATCTATCATAGAACACCACATTAACTATCTATCATAGAACACCACATTAACTATCTATCATAGAACACCACATTAACTATATCATAGAACATCACATTAACTATCTATCATACAACACCACATTAACTATCTATCATAGAACACCACATTAACTATCTATCATAGAACACCACATTAACTATCTATCATAGAACACCACATTAACTATCTATCATAGAACACCACATTAACTATCTATCATAGAACATCACATTAACTATCTATCATACAACACCACATTAACTATCTATCATAGAACACCACATTAACTATCTATCATAGAACACCACATTAACTATCTATCATAGAACACCACATTAACTATCTATCATAGAACACCACATTAACTATCTATCATAGAACATCACATTAACTATCTATCATAGAACACCACATTAACTATCTATCATAGAACACCACATTAACTATCTATCATAGAACACCACATTAACTATCTATCATAGAACACCACATTAACTATCTATCATAGAACATCACATTAACTATCTATCATAGAACACCACATTAACTATCTATCATAGAACACCACATTAACTATCTATCATAGAACACCACATTAACTATCTATCATAGAACACCACATTAACTATCTATCATAGAACACCACATTAACTATCTATCATAGAACATCACATTAACTATCTATCATAGAACACCACATTAACTATATCATAGAACATCACATTAACTATCTATCATAGAATACATCCCCTATTAAAGAATACCACATCCACTATCTATCATGGAATACCAGCAAAAAAAAACAAAAGAAAACATTTCAATTTGAGGTTCAAACTATGAACCTCTACAACTTCAGGCACGAGCTCTACCTGTTGAGCTACAAACAGTCTTGTACCAATGGGGAGATGGAAAATGTTGTATAAGTAGGCACTCTCTTTCAGAGAATACATTCACTATCAGTGACAGAATACATCCACGGTATATCATAATACATTCACCATCACTAACTGATATGAATGTAACTGAAAGTTAAATATGTTACAGGAGTAGGCACTATCTAGAATAGCAGACATCCTCTATCATAAAAACGGCCAATAGCTTTGATATATGTCCACTTTCTATCATATAACACCACATCCACTATCTATCATAGAATACATCCACTATATAGATCATACAATTCCATATCAACTACATATCATAGTAAACCACATACAATATATATCCTAGAATGCAGCAAACTATCCTACATGGAATACCAGATTAAAAAAATATAATATAATAAAATATTAACCTCCACAACCTCAGGCAAAGCTCTACTCTTTGAGCTCCAGTCAGACTTGTACCAATGGGGGATGGAAATATATTGTAGAAGTAGGCACTATAAGAGTATACATTCACTTTCAAAGACAGAATATATCCATTTCATAATACATTCACCATCACTAATACTAAGTACATGGTGTGATTTGAGGCAAGTGCTCTACTCACTAGGCAATTGACAGACATGTAATAAAAAAGGGGTGATCAGTATATATTTTAGAAGTAGGCTTGTTTTTCACATTTAGTAATTTTTTCAGTTGTCTCTGGCACTTACAGGTACACGGTCGACGTGATCTAAATAGAAAACAGGGTTCATATGGAATTACATGGAAAATAGGGTGAAGAGTCATATAAAGCAGGTGTTATGACGGTTGGACAAATGGTCTAGGAGGAGATGGTAAAACATGCCTGCCAAATATCAAAGTGGTGTTTGGTTCAAAATGTTTACACCTGTGGGGGCCTAACATCATTTTAGAACTATTTGTTACATTTTATTATTTGGTTAATGAAGAATCAATTAGTTGGTTTGGTTAGAATTTGTGACTTAGCCTGGGAGGAGATGTGAAATGTAGGTTTTTCAGTTAAGTGATTATTGCGGAATATTTAGATAGGCAGAGGACAATGGTCCCGATGGAAGTTGTAGGCCATGAATAGCTGCATCATCTGACACTAGTGTGAGTCAAACAGGACCTAAGATATAGCCTTTTAAAACAAGCAACTTTGACCCATTGGTGGCGCTAGAGACTTGTTTCAATTGGTCCCTATTTTCAGATATGGACGTTTGGAGCTGATCTCCATTTATCTGGACAGAAAAAAAGTGAGCCTGGGGAACATGACAAACTAAAGAATGTGGCGGAATAATATTTTTTAAATAAAAACATAAAAGAAAAAGTCAAAACATTTTAGTTCAACCTGAAGGATAGAATACATGGGAGTAATCTCAAATATTAAAAGGTATAGTGCGAGGTATGGAGTGGAATTGAACCACAAACCTCTGGAATAGACACCATATGCTCATGCCAATAAGCCATTGGGCAGTGAGAAAGAACAGGAGAAAAGCAGTACATGTTTGAGGAATGGGCGTTTTCTCCACACTTATTTTTTTCATTTTCTCTGGAACTCTCTCATTTCAATGGAGAAATGGGGTCGATGTAAAGTAAAACTGATTTACTGACACCTTTCTAAATGTAAAATGGAAGGGCGGAGTCCAAAAAACTAGATTTCGTTCAAATTGGGCGGAGCGTTTGGGAGCTACTTCCTTTAAATGCGGCAATGTGCGATCATTGGAAACATTTTGGCCTCTGGCGGCCATATTTTTAAGACAATCATCTCAATTGACCAATTAGAGGCGCTAGAGACTTGGGCCTATCGGCCTATCGGGCCTATAGATTTGGCTGGTTGGGGCTGTTGTGGACAAATGTGGAAATATTGGTAAAAAGTGAGCCAGGGGAACATGCTGAACTGGAGAATGTGGCGGAATAACAAAATAAAACTGGCAATATCAAAAAGTGAACCCAGAATTCTAAACGTACAATGCACTAGAGCCAATCACTTTACCATAAAGAAGTGACATTGATCCGTCTCTGGGATTCAGAAAGATCTACAGCAACTTGAGTAACATCCCAACATGTGTCCAGCCATCTAACTGCTGTTGGCCTATTGTATACCAATGAAAGTGGTTGACTCTTTCTTTGTATGAATATACATTTTCCCAAAACATTGTAATCTCTTCTTCTTTATATATGAATGATTTGTTTCAGCCAGAAAAGCCCCTTGTATTGTTTCAATGTATGTATTCTGTATGAAGCGGTAAGCAACGATGACATCACTGAGGAATGCTGCTGGGGGCTTTCCAACATCGAGCAAGTGGGGCAAGTGGGCCCACTTAGGATAGCAACTTTCTAACCATTATATAAACGGAGCAATAAAAACGGTCAACACGCCTACTAGATCTTCCCTATAAAAGAGCGAGATACAGTAGAGAAGAACATGTACAATAGCGCGACATCAAGGAAGAGCAAGATCATGGACCAAGGAGGAGGAAAGGACTAAGAACCCAAGTTTCCAGCTCCCTCTAGCAGAAGATGACCATCTGATACGTTTTATTTTCTTCTTCATGTATGACTCAGATAATCTCTTTTTGATTTGAAATGTTATTGAAATAAAGATATCCAGTCTCCAAAGGCCATGGACTAGACATTTCTGGTTTCTCCTGTGCTTAACCACCTTTGCTAAAGTAGAACAAAAAACAAGCTATAAAACAATAAATATAACTCATCTTTACCATAGGGATGAAACATAATACTGGATGTGCACAAAATATAAATACTACGAAGGAGCCCTAAGGAGGTAAGGGCTCGTACCCCGACCTTTAGAGAAGAATGAAACCTAGTGAGGTTAAATTAGATCTCTAAGTTAGACGTCGGACAGAGCTCGCTTGGGTCTCCAATTCGGGAGATTGTTAACCAGTGACTGAAAACCATCGTACGAGGAAGCAAGAGTTATAGTGCCATCATAGAAAACTCTTGGCTCACACAATACCTGATACAGATGGAGCAGAGCTTCCTCCCTACAAAAGACACGTTCAGCTTCTTGACGGTCCATGCTACTGCAAATAATTAACCAACTCTTCCCCAACTGGGTGTGCGGTCAGTGTTGCAACGGGCACACCACAACACCGCACCACATAGCAGCTTTCCTCACGCACCTATTCATTCATATACACCATGAGCCGAGTGGCTCATCTGCCATCAAACTAATTTAAGGATGTAATGATACACCCGCCTTTTAGAAGAGTATCCTTTTAGGATACACTCGCCTCCCCTCCCCGTCCATCCATCCATGGCGGGCATCACCAGACAAAATGTCATGATCACACTTGCACGCGGGCACATGTTCTTATACAGAGGAGGACATGCCCGTTGAGACTCACCCTTTGAACTGCAATGGCGACCCACAGCTTCAAAAGCTGCTGTGTTCAACCAGTCCTGTGAACCCGGGCAGCAAGACATGGAAGCATTGTGTTCATGTGTGCGTTTGTGAGTAAAGAGGAAGTAGGCAGCTACAAAGATGAGACTAACGGGAAATAACAACAGACTGCCAATTAAAAGAATTATCAGTGGCCACACACACACACACACACACACACACACACACACACACACACACACACACACACACACACACACACACACACACACACACACACACACACACACACACACACACACACACACACACACACACACACACACACACACACACACACACACACTTCCAGTACAGCAAACAGATAATATTTTAGGCAGGTTATTACTTATTTAATTAAATTCCACCAAGATGGGGACCGTAGTGAGACCCATTTCTTACATGACCTTCTGATTTTCATTGAGCATGTCACCATTAAAAAATGAAATGTTTAGAGAGCTGGAATAACCACTTTGAAGACACTCAGTGTAATTGGCAGGGATGAGAGAACATAGCATTTAAATAGTACATTTCCATTTTAAATACTGTAGGTTTATTTAAAAAAGAAAATCAAATTAAAACAAAAAAGTAAATGCATTAGGAAAACAAAATTACAATAATTGACTGATTTAAAATAAAAACAACAAAAAAAGATTGTCATCCACACACATTTAAAAACAGTCACTTTATAGGCTCAAGTAGGGCATTCAAAATGCATATTTCATAATAATTTACTACTTTGCAGAATGTACAAGGAACGAAAAATCAATTACCTATCCGGATCAATTATCCAGATGCCAGCAAAGTGTTTTTGCTATCCACCAAATAAATACAAAATAAATCGATGATTCAGCGATATAAACCTTCCAAGCAGGGATGCCTCTTTCTCCTTTCAACCACCCCAGTGCAGACTGTGGCTGTCCATTCCACACAAAGACCTGCTGCTTGGCTGGAGGCTGCGTCTCGTGGTCACATGTATCTGTTCCTGATGTACTCCCTGTACATCAGGACGTCCTCCCTACACAGAGACCTCACCTGGCCCTGGCCCGTCATCACGTGGCCCTCGAACACCTCGCGGCTGTCCCGGTCCACCTGCGGCGGGGACGTGGCGTAGACGCTGTCCCCCTGGAAGTAGGACACCGGATCCCTGGGAGAAAAACAAACACGTCCCAAGTGATGGAGAAGAATGTAAAGGCTAAAAAAAGACAGTAGAAGCTAATCAAAATACAGTATGCAAATTGGAAATTGGGAATGCTAAATAATCGTTGTTTTATAGAGAAACAGAAACCATGGAGGGAACCTAAGTGGAGACCATGCTTAGTGTTGTTAGTTGCTGTGTAGCTGATGAACAAAACCAAACACTTACAGCACCAGTCTGCTATCAAGTTAGTCAACAGTCAGTTAGCTATCAGAATGTGATCAAATGAGCACGACAGCTCTCCTAGCCATGCTCAAGTGAAAAATGCCTCACCACTATGATAATACTCCGCCATTGATTCGACCCATATCGCAGCGCTACTAGCCTAAAAACGCATGTGAAATTCGAGGGCGTAGTTGTCAAATCTGTCCATTGAAGAATTTTGAAGGTTTTGTGTTTATATGTGTGATATGTATTCAGTATGGGAAACCAACCATCTCTAGGATGCATTCGCTCAAGTTTGCTGATTGACTCTGCAACAGGGGCTTGAAAGAGGCTCCATTGCTAGGTCGGTACTAAGGAAGAACACTAGAATCCTAGAAAACGACCAATTGTGTTGCAAAGCAGTAAACGGACACTGCTGATTGTTTTCTGGGTATTAGTCCGATAAAATTTGCGTTTTTATCACAGTTTTCGCAGGATAAAAATCAGAAAGTTATTAGAGAGCGAATTGCCCCTTGATATGATATACGTTTTAATAAGAGATATTGTTATTTGAATGGTAACTGATACAATCGCAATATTACACCCAAAGGTGTGCTTTACCATCAGTGTCACCATAGTGATGCGGTTAGGAACGAGTTCCGCAAGCCAGCATCATTTAAGTAAAAGCACAACCTTGTGCAATATTGCTTAGTTAAGAACCTACTATTGTATACTGAGTCAATTAGTCAGGCCTAAGGCCCTGTCCACACGACGCTGGAGGTTTGTCCAAAGTTTTTCTGTTGCATTTTCAAAAAGGTTTTGCATCCACACGACAACGATCTCAGAACTCTCCTCGTCCACATGGAACGCAGAGGGAAAATGGTGCAGTAAGTATGCGAGGCCAGTAGATGTAGGTGTAACGTTTCTGCTCAAATATGCAAAAGAACAGAAGAAAACCACGAGCCTGCATACAAGTGCTTTGTACTCCAGCGTGTTGTCATAGTTTACATAAAGCTACAGTTTCGCCTGTCCACACGCAGCCCTAAAGGACTGCGTTTCAAAGGTTTCAGTTTTCTGGCCCCAAAACCTCAGGAGGGTGCCGGACACACACACAGACACGGACACACACACACACACCTTCCTTGAGTACATGTCTGAGAGCTGGTTAACGGTAACATGATAAGAATTAGCTTTAAATAGGAATGGCAGTGCTTTCCAGGAAAAGTGGTGAGGCTCCCTCTGATTAGCATATTCTTCCCCTGGAGAAACTTGATATGATTAAAAACAAAACAAGGCGTAAATAGACTCTAGACTCAAGAACGCCTGCAGACTCTGCTGGAGGTCCCGCTCTGGGCTGTGGTAAGCATGCCAATATGTCCTTTAGGTTCAGGTCTGCCCACACACACACAGACACACACACACACACAGAAGATTGGTTTTTAAAGTGACAGGTATGAGACGACTGAAGTGCTCTTCGTCTGTGCACGTAGCTCACGTTTAGCATGAGGTACCCCTGAGGAAGAGCATAGCCATTTTCTGTTCTGCGCAGCAAGGTCACATGACACCCTGCTGATGGATGAGTGAGTGAGTGAGTGAGTGAGTGAGTGAGTGAGTGAGTGTATAAGAATGAGCGTGAGTAAGTGTGAAAGACATTTTAAATGTTTGAATATTTGGCCAGACATTTAAGTGCAATCACAAATAACATCGGATTACGGCTATCGGATTGGATCAAATCTTGAAAATGGGTTGTTCAAAAGATCAAATGGATTTGGATTAGATCTAGTAATCCAATCTTGGTTTAGATCTGGATCAAACCTTCAGTATGGATTGGGATAACTTTGATCCCAAAAATCTAAGTTGGATCAGGATCACCCTGATCCCAGCGGAAGGGTGGATTCAAGGAGGCTTTCAGGAAAAATGAGTGAACTAATTTCACAAAACATTGGTATCGCTATATTTTACACTTGATTTGTAAAATAGTAGACATTAGACTACCTATTAAGCCTTTCAATCCAGTGACAAAAAAAAGAAGGGTTTTGTCCCATAAAGTAATCCCCCACATAGCTGTCAATACCAAAGAAAAATAATATATAACATTTTAACTGTCACTTGTTATCACTGTTTATTAATTATACGAGAGATGAATCAGTCAAAAGTGGTTTATTCTACCTGTTCTTTACATTGTGATATGTAGGCTAGTCCCATTTAGAGCACTGGTAATCCGGATTTGGTAATCCTGAAAGTTTGTATCTGGATCAAGGTGATCCAATCCAATGTTGCTTTGAAAAACTGGCACAAAAGAAAGATGGATTAGCTGATCCTGGATGGCAAAGAATAAAATGGGATTTCCAAATCTGGATCATTCTGAAATCTTTTAACAACTGGGGCCTGGGGTTTTAAATCAGCAGTATCCTCAACATCTTATTCAAGAAGACAATCTCCTCCCACATGCATTATGTTTTCTCACAATAATATAACAAGTGCAATATGGTCAAACTGCTTTGCCATGTATTGTCATTGTCCCTTAGTTTCAATTATAGGCATCATACATGGGGGCCAATACCTTCTGTTGATAATCTGCATTTGGTTTTCACATGAGAATTTGTGCAAAGATGCAACAAGTTTATTCCAGCTATCTACCAAACTCTCCTCCCCAACATCCATTTTTTAGGCCTTCTAATTGCTGTGCTTGTGCATCTCTAATATGCTCATAAAATATTGAGGCACCCCCCTTTTTATGCCATATGGTGTGGAATAACTCCTGAATCTGTTTGATGATTTAGTTTAGTTTTTACACTGGCCGATATACAGTACAGTGCCTTATTTGTATCAGATTTGCTTAGTTTAGATTAATTCTTTATTTCCTTAAAGGATCTCATTCTATCGCTCCCAACCAAATCTCCAAGGTGATGTATCCCTAACCCATTTCTCCCACATGAAGGTCTTCTTGCCTATCAGAAGTTTCTCTTTGAACCATATTGAAGCTTTAGGTGTGAGGCATTGGCTAGATACAAAATACAACACTGGGTTCTTAAATGACATCCCTCTTCCAATTTGAGTCAGAAAGGCCTTTTAGGAGGAAGGATGTGTAAATTATTCTTTGATCCGTACCCAAACGGGTCCTGGTCTGGGGAGATGTTCATTTTAGAGACTTGGGAAAGCCACAGTTCAACTGTGATCCTGCATTATTCTACCACGATCATCTAGAACCACCCACATGCCATTCTTTATGTAAGAAATGATTCTGCACCTGAAAGTCTTTGTTTTCCCTAGAGGAATAAGTACTATAATAAACCTGTTCTTTCTTGAATAAGGGCTACAGTTACCGGCTCGCCAATCGCTTCTCATCCCTCGGCATTCGATATTTTCTTGATTAAGGATTTCTTTTCAGGATTTGACCTAACCAACGCAGTCTCTCCTGATTAACCCTAATTCAATGATCAGGTACTGTTTCACCTTTGCGCTGATAAATTATTACTTTCCCTGAGTACCTACATTATGGCTGATACATCCCTGTTTTTGGAAAAGAATACGAAGCAATGACATTCGATTAAACAACTAGGAGACCATTGATAAATACTCCTGTATGCTATGAGCTACTTCTTCTTTTTTTCAATTTACTTTTAGCTTTCTAAATATTTGTGGCAATTCTCTCCACCTCACAACGCCTACCATGCACATACTGTGAGAAACCACAGAATACTAAAACAAAGCAGTATGAACTCACACGTAATGTTAGAAATAAATATACACATAGACCTAGTTCAATGCAAGGGGGCTTGCATGTGAATAGCTGTTAACCAGCCAGCCTGTTGTATAGGCTAGCAAGGAAGACTGACCAATTTAAAAAGTCCATCGGCTGCGGTTTATAGCTGATGGTTCAACTAGACAAATATTGTCCCATAGGCATATACCTATGTCTTGGTCGCCGCTTCTGCAGGAGCTCTCCAAACCACACAAAATAGTCATTGTAGTGATTCGACTTCCATCAGCCACTTGTGATCACTTGCAACTGCGCCGGTCCTCGCTGGTCAGTGTGCGTTCCCCTCCCTTCAGCCTCCCCCTCATTCCAAACGGCTGGAGAGAACGCCGCTTGTTCACTGTGAAGGTCATTGTGGTCATTGCATACTCAAAACCGTGCGTTTCTGCAGCATATGCCTCGCCTCATGTTGTTTTTCCTATATATCCCGGGCGTAGTCTTGGCAAAAACGGACCCTCGCGTCTCTCCATGTGACCTCCTTTTCTCCCTTGCTGCTGACAACACAGGAGCCGAATGCTGATCTCGGTCTGGAGCTTGGACCAGGTTCCACGGGAGGAATCCTGTCTACTTTGTACCAGTCATCCGCGTTTATTTCCAGGCCCTCGTTTAATAGTCTTTTGAGAAAGGGATCTAAAACTTGACCCTCCGTTTTCTCCCTAACACTAGACGCGCCCTGAGTAACACTCCAATGCTGATAGCCTTTCCGCAACCACTTCCTCCAGCACCAGGCTCCTTTACGTTTAAGTTTGTTAACCGTTTCATTCAGAGATTCCACTCAGTTTTTCAATCTTATCGTGTCAGCCAGATTTTCAAGAATGGCCCGGATGTCCTGCAGCTTCATAGCCACATTAGCCAATAGTATGTTCCTGCAATACCGGAGGCTGCCAGAGACGGTTAGGTTTAGGTATTAGGTTGGAAACGGTTAAGTTTAGGGTAAGGGTTAGGGTTAGTCTAGGTTTTTTTTTTTTTACAAATGTTTAAGTGAAGGTATTAGGATAGCTTGCTACATGTTGCGTTTCATCACGTGTTCATGAATTTTTCTTGAGTTTACACGTGAGATTGATTTGTCATCCCAGGAAAAATGAACTCGCGCCCCGAAGGCAGTCACACAAGATCAGGGTCCTAGATAAGCGGACCTGAAACTGCAGGAACGTACCACTCCCATCAGCGTCAGGGGAAGTGTCCTGAGCGGGTGTCGCCATCCTGGCCGCTTGGCAGACGTGTTCTTTGTTTGCGTTTTCTGAGTAAAATTGTGACTTTCCTGGAAATTAAATGATCATATCATATATTTCCCTGGGAGATACTGCGAATTCTCTTCTCTTATGCGGCCATCTTGGGTAGGCATCCCACGTGACTCAGACACAGACGTGTAATGAAAATTGGCGGTATATGTGGGCGAGTGTGTAGGTAGTGACACATACAGTAGACACACACAGTGTGTGCGTTTGTGCTCATTGAGTGTGCTAGAGTAAGCGATGGAAGGAAGGAGGTAAGGAGGGGTGTGTGCCAGCTGGGTGGGTAGGGGCCGTGGGGTGGGGGAGGCATGTTGGCCAATCGCCAGTAAGCCTGTGGGACTCCATGTTGCCGCATCCCATGTGTGAGGCATATCGAGTGATCCACGGCCCACTGATTCACAGCGGGACGCAGAGGCTTGGGTAAGGACCCTGGGGGATTCTGAGAAAAAAAGAAAATAACAAAGCATGGGCCGAGGGAGCTATTGACCAGAGCTTGGCACAGCCCGCTCCTACAGAGACACCACTTACTGCACCCAAGTGCCATCCTGTCTCACCAACCCCCCCCCCCCCCCCCCCCCCACCCAAGGCTACTGAAGGTGGAGAGGTACAGACCCACAGAATAATAAAGCATTAGGAAGGCCAGGGAGTGTGAGGGTTGTGTGTGTGCGTGCGTGCGTGGGTCCATGTTTGTGTGCACGTGCCTTGGCAACACATGGCTCTACTCACAGGCAGATGATGTTTGCTAGGTGCACAGCTTCGCTCCTCTCCACTTTGTGTTGGCTCTGGCCCAGATGTGCAAACCTGTAAATCGATGTGCGCGCGCGCACACACACACACACACACACACACACACACACACACACACACACACACACACACACACACACACACACACACACACACACACACACACACACACACACACACACACACACACACACACACAGGTTTGATTCCAAGGATTAAAATTCCTTTATGTGTACTAACAAAGCAGAATTTTGCAGTGCTCGCAAAACACACAGATGCACCTTTAACATCAATTAATTATACCTTACAGCTTTCTGTTTTTCACAAAGTCACGCCAAGCTCTGGAGCTGAAAGTTTATTTGGTGAACTGCAAACGGCATGAATGACTCACCTTCTCATTGGCAAGTTTATTGCAAAGGACTTGTTACATTTTAGACTTGGCTCCATAGTATATATTCTGCTCCACTCTCTAATGGCAGCTTAATTGCACTACTAAACACAATTTCTCAGTTCAAAAGGGTCCCCATTAACTTAGGGCACTTAGTGAAAGTTGTTGTGGTGGCAAAGGCACTCCTCTATGTAGAGTAGTATGAATAATTATTCATTATTGTAATTGGATAAAAACAGCCAAGTTTAAATACCTGTGCCAAAATCAAGAGAAAAAAATGCATTGACCTAGATCCTAATTAAATTTGATGATAATGTATGCAACTTTTCTTTGAACCGCGTTGAGATGGAGAGCTTTTCTCTCCCAGTGCCCAAAGAGATTTCAAACGAGTTCAGCCAGACAACACTCAATCAAGAGCACTTTAGCACAAATTCCATAATGGAGTTTTTTCTCCTAGGAGTTCAGTGTTCATTTTTGGTGCTCCATATTCCACCTGGGTCAGAATATCTGGCGCTAGCTAACACATGACACCAATTATCCCCATCGGGTCCGGAGCCCAAGAACCAGAGAGACTAGTAAAGACTCTATTGGGGACACCACAACAACATTTCAGAAACAGTCAAGAGAGGGGGTCAGAGGACTTCCGACAACATTATGACAAAGAACAAAAATGAAATGCTGTTAAAAGAAAGAAACGCCATGTAGATCGCAGGGGCAGAAGTGGCTCAGCAGGGGTCAGGAAAGAGTGCAGTGGACATTAGGAGTTTGCACTGTCCCTTTATAAAAAGAAAACTAAACAAATGACAAAATCCCTGACGGTGATATTAGGGCCAACTCCTGACCTCAGAAAGTACCGTCCTCACGAAAGCCAGAGTAAGTCACAGACAAGCCAAGTCCAAGAGGCTTGAGACAAGTGGCATAATGTGGTCATTTAGTACAAAAACGTTATGGAACGAGCCCCAACACAATCACAAGAGGAAAGACCCAAAGGTAATAGTATGCAACAGTTTGACTGAAACACCAGAAGAAAATTGGGGCATTACCATGACCGTGATTAACAGGTGGATCATTTGAATCTTTCAACAGCTGGTATTGACTAATGGTGAAGGGTGGCAGAAAGTAATTCTTTGCGCTGTACGAGTTGTGTACTATAAAAGGACCCCATATCACTAGATGCCAGGGGTCTACGGCTTCAAGTATCCCACCAAAAGACCTCCGTGTACTTTACCTTTGGTAAATGAGCAGGTCGTCATCAGCAGGAAGCTCATCCAGGTGGATTCCATAGGGCTCCCTCACAGGCAGCTGCTGGGACTCCTAGGGCACAGGTTCAACACTCATCATCGTCTAGGCGGGTATGGATCAGTATGGTCCGATTTGGACCCATTTTACTGTACCACTAACACTGCAAACAGGAATGGATGTCAAAACACCAACAAAACGTTTTCTTTGACCCAGTTTGTCTTCCACGCATACTGAAGTCATCTTAACGAAACTATTTAGGATTCACTTTTAAGCTAAAAAGACTTGCAGTGAATTCCTTTACATTTCATTCAGGTGTAGGAACGGGTTAGGCAGCTTGCTCAAGGATGCCTACATGTAGATTAGGGAGGACTTGAGGGGATCGTACCCAGTACCTGTCGGCTTGAAGTAAAAAACCCTAGTCATGCTATGTAGCATACTCCTTACCACTACAAAACATATCTTGACATTACAAAATATCTCAACCTCATGTCTTCTTCATTGTGCTTCTGTGTTTAGTAATTGCCAATAGGGGTTTAAGATTTTCAAACAAATCCCATAGATTTTTATATCCTGTCTTAAGAGTTTCATGATTCTCATGTTAACTGTGACCCAACCACCTATAGTAGTAGTTTCCATTTCAAAAATGGAATGGAAACTACTGATTAAATTAGACTTGCATGAGGATTCCAAGAAAAGTTTGTATTCTTTGGAACAAAACCGGAGGCTTGTTTGTTTGTTTGTTTCGTGTGTACACATCAGACAACACACCCTGCATCTTTAATTGCTATTGATCAGAAGAAGATGCGACAGTCAACACGTCAGAATGAAATCTATACAACTCCAAGGACGTCTCAAACCCTTACTTTGTGACTTTTGGAGTGATAATTCGTCAATAGTTCCTAACATTATCAAATGGATGAAATTATAATTATACTGGGGTGCACACAACACACTTGCCATAGTAAGCTGATAATTCACAAAATACGTATGATTAGACATTGTGTGAACATGCAGAGCATTACAGCCAACAGAATGAAATAGACTATCTCCCTCGCATTATTTAGCGATGGAATGGAACATGAAACAAGACACAACAAGACAGGATAAGTTTATGTTCCAGTCTTTCCATCTTTGTTTTGTTAGTTGTTTTTTTAATACAGGGAGGGCCAGAGACTCACAACAGCATGGGGGAGCAGCAGCCCTAAAGCAGTTTTTAGCTAGGATTCTATTGGGCTGTACCTCGACCACACATCGCATGTAATTATTGGTCTATTTGTATTGATCCAGGCTGGATTGCTGCCTCCCCTTCTTCCCCACATACTACACACACACACACACACACACACACACACACACACACACACACACACACACACACACACACACACACACACACACACACACACACACACACACACACACACACACACACACACACACACACACACACACACACACACACACACCAATAGTGGAGCAGAAGCACATACAACTGTGTTTACAGACCAATCCTGATTGCAGGCTCATGTACAAATGGAACACAACCACTAATCCACTGAGTACACCCAATCCTTACCAGCCTCCCCTCCACCCAATCCTTACCAGCCTCCCCTCCACCCAATCCTTACCAGCGTGCAAACACTGTTACCCACAGACAATGCAGTAGTGATCACATTTTAACAGGTGTGTGTGTGTGTGTGTGTGTGTGTGTGTGTGTGTGTGTGTGTGTGTGTGTGTGTGTGTGTGTGTGTGTGTGTGTGTGTTCAACCATCTCTGGGCTGCAGGTTTTTCAGAGGCACGGGGCAAACGCATGCGTGAGGACGCGAGCTCGACGCCCGGCCCTGAGTGCTCATGAGCAGCCACCGGCTTGAGCGGGCGGATGAAGAACCAAAAGCCCCACCTATGATAAATGGATTTAAAAGGAGCAAGTGAGTGCACTGCACGGAGGTGGCTTGCACAGTTAGTGCAGTTTTTCTCAGTGCCTATATCTGACATTTAAGACACGATATGGGCGATATGAGGAAATCTAATTAGATTTGTATCCATAAGAGATCTGTGCAGTACATGGCACCCTCTCCTTGCATCACAGATATGCATGTCATTCTAAAATTGTAATGATTGAATGACTGCTTTGTTATTTTGGCTGCAAACCGTAACAGTATTTATAATAGTATTTAGGACTTTGTACATTAGCTTACATTATAAAATGTACAAGTCATTTCTCATACATAAGTTAAGAGCACTGCATTAAAAGTCTTCTTATTGATCCCGGGGATGTTCAGTTTTAAGTTTGCTTCAAGTGACACTTGGGGGCTTCTTGGAGATTATTCTTTAACCAATTTGAAAAATGGTGTATTTTCTCTCTCAACTACTGCGCCAGAATTGGAACCATGGTCAGGTGATTATCGTACCGTAATGAGTTCTTCATTAATGTAATAATAAAATATATCAACGCTTTCTTTTTCATCTTTGAAGATCGATCGAATAGAAAAGCTAACCACCACACTGCGGTTTCTAGGACCATGTTGTCATGAAGCGGACCTGATGGCATAACAAGAGATCCCCCCACCCACTGAAACCTAGATTACATCTCCCAATGCTCAGACACTGCCACCCTCCCACTGGCCATTTTCAAAGAGGGGATGAGTCAAACATATCTGTTGTTATGGCAACATAGTAACTATTAGAATCTACTGCACCCACCACACACACACACACACACACACACACTAGGGATGGCTTGGTACCATCATCTCACGGTGTACGTACTGTAGTACAGGGCTCGTGGTACAGTATTGAAAGGTAAACAACAACAGAGTATGATTAACTGTGTTAAAGCCATGAAACAAATATAGCAAATCTATTGAAGGATGAACATCAAGGTGCAAGATTAAATATTTAAAAAAGTTCCACCCAATAATAACGGTTTAGTAACTACTTGTATGACAATTTACATTTTCTCTTTCTTCTGACAAATATGCTCTATTATGCCCTAAATGCAAATGACAAACTAATCTAAATGAAAATACATCGATTTTGTGTAATACAATGAAGAAAGTAAAATATTTATAAACATCAGCCTATAATTAAACAGTTCACAATAAAAGCAATACAGTACTACTGTAGAGTAAACGTCAGGCAATGTAAACAAGACACTTGGGTTTGAGCTTCTGGCTTTACTAGGCTTTAAAGAGCCAGTGAACACAAAGCCCTTTCTTTTTTGTTTTAAACGTGGTAATATGTCTTATATGATCGTCAACATAGCAATCAGACCATTTTGTCACCGTTACCAAAATAAGAGCGTCATTTAGAGAAAGGTTTGTGAATTCTCCACTCTGCTCCGAATGCAGGTGGCATTGTTTTCGGGATGTCAAATTGCCTTTTAGTGTACGCTTCGACATGGAACTTTGTAAAGGTAAAGGTACTTTTATTGTCACATACACATACATATAGTGAAAAATTTCCTCTGCATTTAACCCATCCCTCAAGGGAGCAGTGGGCAGCCAATCACAGCGCCCGGGGAGCAGTTGGGGTTAAGTGTCTTGCTCAAGGACACCTCGACATAATTAGGGTTGAAGTCGGGGCTCGAACTAGCAACCTTCCGATTTTTGCCAGCCGGTTGCCAGTCCACCCGCCTTAACTCCTGAGCTAATGTCCCTCACACAGAGGACATCCCAATATGACGTGAGCCCCTTTCCCACATAGTTCCTGGTCAATTACTGGGAGAACCTTTCAGCCACCGCTGGGGATTTTCACTATTCACACGTGCAGCTTCGTTCTGGAAGCCCTTTCACACGCGGCATGGCAACGCCGGAGTAGACGGGCCGAGGGACACTCCGGCATACGGCTGTAATGCAAAGCGTATGGACGCCCATTCGCCAGAGAACTTGTGGACCGAGCGGAGCTCCTTTATGTCGGAAAGCCGTCCAGTTTCCGGCCAGTCGTTGAAATGGGAGCTTGTTTGCAAACAAAATAAGCGGGATTTAAATTGCTATGGGGTCACCTGAGACGCATGGGGGCGTTAAGATAAACGGTAGCAGAAGCACTTCCTCAGCAGAGTCTTGTTATTGGTTCGCTCTCTCAATGTTACTGCTTTCCTTCACAACACAGCGGTACAGGCGGTGATCTGGAAATGGTACTTGGTCTCAAGCAGGGACGTTGCAGGTGCAGATTTCCCAGAATATCGACCCCTGTTCCCATTCACACGTGACCCCATGCAGGAGATCCGCCGGAGCTCTGCAGAGTACAGTCTGCAGGTTTCGAGCCTTTACAATAAAATAAAATAAAAAACTCTCAACATACAAATTACTTTCTTGTCTTCATTTGTAAAATGAAGCTATGATAGACGCATTTAAAATAGCCAAAGTAAGGAAGACGGCAACACTTAAATACGCATATCACCCTCTGGAGGTGTATGCTATGTACGCATCCACATTTTACAGATCAGCTATGGCACTGACGTTCTCCCAGAGGGTCTTAGAGGCAGCGGCCTGTCGCCCAATCAGAAGAGGATCAAATCTAGGCTCGACAGCCTTCGCCTTTTTGTGTGCCGAGTCAGACGAAAAGGTCAGGAGAGAACTTCAGGTGTCAAAGGCTGCTGAGGTAAACCCACGTTCTGCTCCAACGCTTAATAAATGGAACCAAACCGAGCCTTTCACTGGTGCGACCACTTGGGTGGTCGTCTTCCCTTCGGATAACTTCACTCGAGGTCAGGCGTGTGTGTGTGTGTGTGTGTGTGTGTGTGTGTGTGTGTGTGTGTGTGTGTGTGTGTGTGTGTGTGTGTGTGTGTGTGTGTGTGTGTGTGTGGATAACTTCACTCGAGGTCAGGCGTGTGCGTGCGTGCGTGCGTGCGTGCGTGTGTGCGTGCTTTACCTCGCGTGTCCGCGGGCCCTCCCCAGACTCGGTGAGCAGCTTGCTGGGGGTGGAGCGCTGGGAGACGGTGTTGTCGTCCTCGCGGTCCTCCTCAGAGTCGTCCTCCGACGTACTGGAGACCGCCTCCTCGCTGGGGGGCGGGGGAGCGCTGGCCGCCGTCTTCCTCTGGAGCACCGCCTCCTCCTTGCTGCTCTTGGTCCTGGAAGTGTGCGCACGGAGGTTCACAAACGTGCGCACGCAAACACACAAACACAAGTAGGTACGCAAACACACAAACACAAGTAGGTACACAAACATACAAACACAAGTAGGTACGTAAACATACAAACACAAGTAGGTACACAAACACACAAACACAAGTAGGTACACAAACATGCACACACAAACACAAGTAGGTACACAAACATGCACACACAAACATACAAACACAAGTAGGTACACAAACGTGCACACACAAACACAAGTAGGTACACAAACATGCACACACAAACACAAGTAGGTACACAAACATGCACACACAAACACAAGTAGGTACACAAACACAAGTAGGTACACAAACATGCACACACAAACACAAGTAGGTACACAAACATGCACACACAAACACAAGTAGGTACACAAACATGCACACACAAACACAAGTAGGTACACAAACATGCACACACAAACACAAGTAGGTACACAAACATGCACACACAAACACAAGTAGGTACACAAACACAAGTAGGTACACAAACATGCACACACAAACACAAGTAGGTACACAAACATGCACACACAAACACAAGTAGGTACACAAACATGCACACACAAACACAAGTAGGTACACAAACACAAGTAGGTACACAAACATGCACACACAAACAAGTAGGTACACAAACATGCACACACAAACACAAGTAGGTACACAAACGTGCACACGCAAACACAAGTAGGTACACAAACGTGCACACGCAAACATACAAATACAAGTAGGTACACAAACATGCACACACAAACATACAAACACAAGTAAATACACAAACATGCACACAAACATACAAACACAAGTAGGTACACAAACATGCACACACAAACACAAGTAGGTACACAAACATGCACACACAAACATACAAACTCAAATCAGTCCAACCGGACGACAAGAACCAAAAACGGTTAAAATAAGGAGCAATCAACCCCTGTCCTTTCTGTAATTGAGGACATTCAGGAGAGGACGTAGGGCTTGTGGGGGCTCCTCGAGAGCCAAAGAGAAGTTGAACACTGAAAGTGCATCGTACATTGTACACAGGTGTACGCAATGGCGAGCAGAGTGATGAAAGGACTGCCACGCGCACACAGCAGGAGATGACGAGAGACGTGTATGCATGGAGCTCTGTAGCAGTAGCTTAAGACACTGGAGGTCCCCTTCACGTGAAACAGGGGGAGCCATACAGAGAAATGGAGACACAGAAAACTAGAGGGATAGAGAAGGTAACCATTGGCATTGATTTATATATACCATCTGTTTAAATGCCAGACAATGCAAGAAGAACATCGAGTGCAAGGACAAACTCTGAAAAAATGTAAGTGTGTGTGTGTGACAATGAGAATGAATGAAAAGTATGGAACGTGCGAAAAATCACTTTCAGAATGCTTTTATGTGGAATTACTATTTTAACATTTATTTGTTAAGATGTCGCTTTTAAACAATGCGGCTTACAGTAGCCAAGGGCAGCAAGTAGGGCTCAGGCAACTTACTCAAGGATGCCTGGACTGTGGACATTGGGGATCATGGCCAAGAGAAAATATTCTTGGAAGTCACCTATCTTGCAAGAATGGCCTTTTGGCTTAAGCAATTGATTTGAAGCCATGAATTGACGGACAGCAACTTCAGCCAATCAGATTAAGGTAATGTCACCAACGAGCAAGCTGACAGCTCTTACAAGTTCTATTTTCTCGTTGGATAAAGAGCGGCAGGATTGCGTATAGGCTGATATTTTGAATGATAATTTTACCTGTGTTTGATGCTGGTTTATAAAAGTTTTTTTTTTTATGATATACAATTATATAAGCGTAGCACGTAATTTAAAGATAAGGCTCAATGTACGGTGGCCGAGACATTTCGAACAAACACCATTTCCAAAACGTTTTGCAAATTCAGAATGAATTGAAAAGGACTATTATTATTATTGTGTTGTTGCTTTTGCAGTTTTGTGTTGTGGCTTTGTGTTTTCCAATACTGCGCTTCCGTTTGTCAAATTTGCCAAGCATTTTGGATACGCAGTTCGTTGGACACATCTCCACCCCGTCTTAATTAACTCTTGAGTGACCACGGCGCACTGCCTGTGGCCTCGCAGTAACCTCCTAGAATAACGGCAGCCCCCAGTCAGCCCGTCCGTCAGATGGACCCTCTTAGAGCAACCAGTAGGTACGAATCCTTGTACAAGGACACTTTCATTTCCTTGTGAGGGCTGGCTCTTGCCAGGTTACCTAGTCTAGGATTGAGCATGAATAGAAAACTACCGAAATACAATAAAAATAGCATTTTTCTGGCTTAACGTTAAATGGATAAAAAACAGCAGTGTTGTGTGTAGGGAAGGCAAGAAATCAGAATCTATGCTATTCCCTGTATTCAATTATTTAGAATAGGTGTGTTAAAATAACAATATTTTTGCCCCTAGTTCAGGTTACTGAGAATGGGGAAATAGTCCCCATTAAGTCTTTATTCAAATGTAAATAAGCAAAGGGTGGTCATGCCCAGTAATGGTAATGATGCACGACAAGAGCTTGTCAGGTTTGTTGTTTTTCCCATATCAGGGCACAGTGACCCAAGAACACCGGGTTTCATTACACAATCCCCTCCTCCAATAAAAACAACACAAAAACCGCACCCAGACACACACCTACCCCAGCACGGACTTGGCGGTCTCCTCAGGCTTGCGTACGGTGAACGGGCTGGGATCCACTCCCAGCGTCTTGGGCATGAAATTTCTGAAAGGGACAACACAAGGTTAGAGCATCAGGTCTCCTGACCATCCGGGGTGTCCCGTTATCGGACGATAATGCACTTTGGCGGGGGTTAATCGACCCCCGCCATTTAATAATAATTTGTTATTTTTACATTTAATATTGCCTATACAAGTATGTACCCTGACTGCTTATTTAAAATAGAGAAGGCAAAGCACCTACAGGTTGTCCTAGCTATGAAGCAATTTTTATGTTTTTCTCCCCTTGATTTCATACAGTAGAGACAGAAACCAGGCCTGGTCAGTCATGCTGCCATTTTTCTGAATGGACATTTGTATTTGTCGATAGGCAAAATAATGAGTTAAATAATTTCATTTTTTTCTTACATATAATGTACCAAAACTGTAAAGTTACCGTGGCCCAAAAACCATTACGCATAGTATATACAGTACCTTTAAAAACGTTTAACCTTATTATGTTTGATCAAAAGTGTACCATAAAATTAGCCTTGGAACCAGATGAATCTGCGAGCTCATGTTTTATTTGCTATTGCATATGTGTTCAGACAGGAGAGTCTGGCCAATCCCAACCGTTGATCTACTGTTGGGCGGGTTTGATATGACCGTACAGAGTAGCGCCCTATGGGAGCGTCGTTGAACCCTGGTGTAGTGGCTATACCTTTCGGCTCCTAGCCAAAAGGTTAGAAGTAGAGCCACAGATATTTATCAGATATACTGGTATCGACGTATGTTTGCCGATATGCGCCAATATGAGAACTTTAGAAATGGTGTCGATTAACAAATGTAATTACCTACAAATAAATCCTCTACTGTGGTGGTTGAACCTCTAAATGCTCTAACAGTTTTACATCATGTTGTGTGTGATGGTTGGTAGCTCCGCCCCATTCGGTTCATTGGTTCCTTCAGCTCATGATTTTAATGAGATGTTGCTGTGGCCCCAAGCATTGCTGGAGGGTGAGCAGCAATCCCAAGGAGCTGCTCCACCCCCAGGATACCACTATATTTCAATCAAATAACGGCCGATATATCTCTATTTTGAATATCGGTCGATATATCGATATTGATAATCTTTACTCCCTAATATCGGTATCTGCATTGGTCCCTAGAATCCAGTATCGGTCGGGCTCTAGTTAGAAGCCCAATGTCCACACACACACTGCCTGTAGCCATCCCAGTGAGCATGACGCTTAAGCACCTACCTGCTCCTTAACGCTCTGAAAACAGAAGTAAAAACAAGGACTCACTGCCCAAACACATAACTATTGATTTAATGCTACTTCCGTGACTATTTTCTCAGGCGAGCGTAATGATATAGCAATACACATCCTGCCTTAGACGGGCTCCCTGGAAGAGGACCCACTCCCTATGTAGCTACAAAGGACTCTAAGGTGCGCTAGTCTGTTCTGCTAGATCCCATTCAATTCTGCACACTGCACGTTTATGGAGAGCCAGTTCCGATGCTCATTCGTTTTTTGGGGGGGGGGGGAGCGTGTGAGGCATGTGTAGCGGCGTTAGCTCGGACACCTTGCGGAGTTGGTCATGGCGATACAGAAGGTGTCGTCAAAGGACGTGAGCTCGTAGGGCTTGAAGAACTCCGTGTAGATGTCGATGGCCTCGTCGTAGCGGTTCACACGCTTCACCTTCACCTTCTTCATGTTGTCCTTGCAAGCCACTGCGCGCGCGCGCACACACACACACACACACACACACACACACACACACACACACACACACACACACACACACACACACACACACACACACACACACACACACACACACACACACACACACACACACACACACACACACACACACACACACACACACACACACGTCACTTGACCGAGGCACAATTAAGGTCAACCTAATATCAATAGATGAAACAAATGCAGTTTACAGTATACGTTTCTTCCAAACTGGGCCAAATTTCAAACTTTTTTTTGGACTTACGTCAAGAGATTTTCTTTTGAGTGCAGGATAATAATAATAATAATAATAATAACATCATCATCATTATAGTCCCGCTCCAAGGACACCATCCTATTAGTTACCTTCGTCATAAGCAACAGGGAGGAAGGACAACACTCCTTCAGACCACCAATATGTGTAGCTTGAGAGGGAGAGAACGAGACAGAAGAAAACAGGAATTTTAAGCCTGTGGAGGAAGGCTTGTATCCGCTCAGCAATTCAGAATGGCGAGGCTCGACTTAACCTAACCTAGATATGAAAATAGCTGCGGAACGTCGGGGTACATTGACTTTTTCCCAACTCAATACAACCAATTTGTGTGAATGGATTTTGGAATTGCAATGTGCTCCTTTGGCTGATTAGAAAGACGAATACAGAGTGTGTGATTGCTATGTTGAACTCAGGCATTCATATGTAGCGCATTAAGGGCTGAACCTTTACCTTGGCCTATTGAGTCCACATAAACGGATCATGCAATAATGAAAAAAAAGAAAAGAAATAGTCCAAAAGGCAAGACTTCTATAACATTGATAGAAAAAAAAAGTTAAACACACACACACACACACACACACACACACACACACACACACACACACACACACACACACACACACACACACACACACACAATGGGCCCAAATGTGTAATATTGCACTGTTCCGTCTTGTGGCCGTGCCAACGTGTACCTGCGTCTCTCCTGGACCAGGGCCATGCTGCTCTTATGATGCAGGTAGAAGTCAGTGGGCAGCTCCCACAGGTGGGGCCTGAGGTCGGAGGGCTGGTACACCTGGAGGAAGAGGTTGATGGCGTCCTGCCGGTCAGCGTCTGGGAGGAGGATGGAAACGGAGCGACCGTCAAAAAAAACGCACAAGACACAAAGACGCCCCCTAGAGGAAAGCCGAGTCGAGCTGAAACTCAAGATGTTTCTCATTGGACGCCTTCCGTTCGCAGGCGCGCTGCTACGGGTTGCAGCACCCCGAATCCAGTGGCGCCGCGCCAACCGCGTCCCTGTGTGTGTGTGTCTGAAACGTGACGCAAAGCAATCACGAGGACGGGGACGAAAGCAACGGACACCTCAGCCGTGGCTCATTTCAAACCAGAGGACAGGAAGCGTGTGAAAAGGCGGAGAACACGGATGCACTTCCACCTTTTACAAACGGCTTGGCAGCATGCCTGGCTGGCCTCGGCGTGCGGGCCCCTGGACCCAGCCACGAAACCGCAGCCGCTCCCCGCGTCTCCTCGCCTGGACAGCAGACTTGTCCGTGGCGTTAATAATAATTAATAATAACCATCCGTACCAACAAGTCATCATGCTGACTCGTGCTCTAAGCTGCAGACATTCAAGCCGTATGAAACCATGACGTAAAGAGCTGTGCATGCAAAAACTATATATAAAGAGGGTACTGATATTTATTTCCAGGTTAAGTATGGTAATGTTCTTGGAGGAAAACATCACTCTATTATCTATCGAGAGATTTATCAACACACACACACACACACTATGAATCTGTTTTCCATTAAGCTGTCTTCAGGTTCATCACTTAATATTAAGTAATTTAACACTTTTATCCAAATTGCATTTAGCCGACACTTCCATCCACAGCGACTTACAGTGAATTGAGATGCATTGCATTTAAGTGGCAGATTTCTGATCGTTCTCTTTGGCGACACATATAGCGGTTATTGCAGCCATTTGGCCGCGTGTTTACAGGCAACACCAGCAGAGACCGAAATGAACAGTATGCCGTTTCACACACAAGTGACTTGGTTGAAGAGAGAAACTGTTAGCTCCACCTAGCCCCTCTGGTGGAACAGCCACTGCCTGGTGATGGAAAATGCGTCACTAACCGCGAGCCAGCCAGGAGTTGTATATGCATATAGTACACAATACCAATATGCATGCGTGGGCGTGTGAGAGTGATTGGACAAAACAGGGAGATGGTGTTGAATAATGGCATGGGTTGATTTTACAGGGCTGCGCCCTCCGTTTATATTTCCAAAGGCATTTCCGAGCGGTCCGGTAATGTCTCAATAAGAGCCACAATCCTCTTGTACACAAGAGGACTACATCAAGAGCTAACTTCTACATTTGGCGAGCCAGCCAGGAGTTACACAAGAGGACTACATCAAGAGCTAACTTCTACATTTGGCGAGCCAGCCAGGAGTTACACAAGAGGACTACATCAAGAGCTAACTTCTACATTTGGCGAGCCAGCCAGGAGTTACACAAGAGGCCTACATCAAGAGCTAA
This sequence comes from Lota lota, assembly GCA_026745465.1. NCBI lineage: Eukaryota > Metazoa > Chordata > Actinopteri > Gadiformes > Lotidae > Lota > Lota lota. The sequence goes on along the minus strand of JACYXH010000001.1, from coordinate 67,345 downwards.
CTTCTACATTTGGCGAGCCAGCCAGGAGTTACACAAGAGGCCTACATCAAGAGCTAACTTCTACATTTGGCGAGCTAGCCAGGAGTTAAACAAGAGGCCTACATCAAGAGCTAACTTCTACAGCACCTTGCTCAAGGATGCATCCAGGTTAGGCTGCGGACATTGGGGTTCAGCGTTTGTCTGCAAGTTTCTCAGTATCCAATGAGACGACAGCCGAGTTGGTTACAAGTGTTGTCAATAACCATCATTTGTTTCAGTATGAACACAAACAAACTGTGTGAGTCATGATGATGATTCAGTGAGAAGATGTGAGGAGAAGTGGACTAAAATGAGTCCTCCATTAGAGCATTAGTAGAGAAATAATCAGGGGAGCATCAGATGACTATATATAAATATAACTTAATATTTAAGGATAGTACAGTATCTGAGCCTCTCGATCTTGGTCACAACGCCCCGTAGTATCACATTTGTTTTGTTAATAAAGAAAACAATATTTAAAACAAATATAGTTGCATGCAACGATAACATGGTATGGCGAGCATGGCCTAATGCTGGATCATCAAAGTAGACATCATTTATTTTCCTGCCCTGTCTCACAATATGTTTGGTCAAGGTTGGACTCAAAAAGTGAACCTCCTGCACGGTATTGCTTAGCATTGCTGCCACACGTTCTACCACTGAGGCACATGCAAAGTATTAACCAGCAGGGGCAGAACAGACTCTATTTTGAGAAGGAGGAGTTCCATTCTTTGCACAAATGTTGAGCTTGGTAAAATGGCAATGATATGACAAAAAAGCAGGTTTACCGGAAGTAAACATATCAAAACATCATCAAACAGGTCTCTTAGACAAAATGTCAAAAGGAATTTCTGACAAATATTTGGTTGTGGTCAGATTTGAACCAGTGACCTCCTGCCCATCTGCCCTGTGCTCTACCACTGGAATTATCAATTGACTAGGGCAGATCAGTCTATATTTTGAGAAGGAGGAATCTTCCATACTTGGAGGAAATAGAGCTTGGTAAATATTGTAAAATGGCATCACTTCGCCATAAAAGCAGTAGCCTGGCATTGCCAGACGAATTGCAACAGAAATTAGTCTGGAACTTCTCCGTTCGATTGCGATTTCCAAGGGGCGTCACCAACATGCACAGACCATAATGCCCCTGGACGCAATTGGATCGGCCTACAACCAGTCATAGCAACGAAACGGGTGACGCAGGTCACGCAGCACTGGGCGATGAAGAAATTGTAAACAGACAACATGCTTGCAGCAAAGACATCTTTCTTCTCAACTAAAACTTTAAGTGCAGTCGTTTGTTCTTTTAGTGAAACTATACCGTCCAGTTCGTTAAATACTGTCTCGCTAGCGGAATCAACAGACCGTTCTACATCAGCCATCTTTGTTGTTGTTGAAAATGCCTCTACGGCCTCCTCTGCCCGTCATCGTATGTCCCGCCTTATATTAGATAAACGGTTGTGATTGGTTGGTCTATTTCGTACCGGGCAGAAATGTTTTGTATGGAAGAGGAGCCAGACCTTACCTGCAGAGCAAATGAAACACGAGCTTGCAAGATTCGTCTGGTTCCCAGGCTATAAAAGCAGATTTACAGGTAGTAAACATCTCAAAATCATCATCAAACATGTCCCCAAGACAAACCGTGGCAGCAACCTTCTCCTCATCTTCCCAAAGCTCTACCACTTTGCCACATGGACATATCAATCCCCAAGATCAGACTATATTTTGAGAAAGAGCTGTCTTCCATAAGTTGAGCAAATGGTGAGCTTGTCAAGTATGGTAAAAACATGATAAAAACAGGTAAACATCAAAATCATCACCGTCCATGATTCAAAAGTACACAGTGGCAGAAATCCACCAAACAGACTTAAGAGAAATGATGTGTGCACCCCTTGAAGGCCCAGCTAGCATTGGCAAGAGAGTTTACATACGCAAACTTCAAACAAATGCAATGCAAATGCAGAAATGTATATCTCTGCCGACTTTGGTCTTATTGATGATTGTTTCACCATATAGTCCCAGTCAGCTGGTACATGTGTGCCAAGTCTGCAGCTTTTATGACCTAGGGCTCAGAATCAGTTGATGTGTGGGCGTCTGCTCAAGTTGTGGTCATTTAACTGATTTGAAATGATCTGACCACATGGGTTGCGAGAAAGTTGTTCATCATGACGAATGGTACATATATACAAAGTTTCATGGATATTTCACTTTCCTAGGGGAAATGGCAGTCTGTTTACATTTTTACATTCAAGTGCTGATTATAGCGCCACCTATGGGCGAAACTGGTCCATCCTTTGCATCCCTTACTAATTTTGTAAGATGTAGAAGCATGCCAATTTATAAAATGTTTGTCCATATAGTTTAATAGATTTTTCTTAAAAAAATACTAATACTAACGAATACAATAGGGTTCCTACTGATTTGGTAGGTCCCCTAATGAACATTTGATGAAAACAGCGAGATGGTTTGGATTAAGAAGCCCTGGTCATTTTGACACTAATCTTTCTGTTCATTTTAACCTGGTCATTACGACTTAACCCGGGAACACACAAGAAAACCTTTACAATCCTAAAAAGACACATTCGAGATTACAGCCGTGGACAAGCACGTTCTGCCCACCGTTCACCACCCCAAACTACAGGTCACATGCAGACCAGTCATAAATATCAAGCACGTTCTGCCCACCGTTCACCACCCCAAACTACAGGTCACATGCAGACCAGTCATAAATATCAAGCACGTTCTGCCCACCGTTCACCACCCCAAACTACAGGTCACATGCAGACCAGTCATAAATATCAAGCACGTTCTGCCCACCGTTCACCACCCCAAACTACAGGTCACATGCAGACCAGTCATAAATATCAAGCACGTTCTGCCCACCGTTCACCACCCCAAACTACAGGTCACATGCAGACCAGTCATAAATATCAAGCACGTTCTGCCCACCGTTCACCACCCCAAACTACAGGTCACATGCAGACCAGTCATAAATATCAAGCACGTTCTGCCCACCGTTCACCACCCCAAACTACAGGTCACATGCAGACCAGTCATAAATATCAAGCACGTTCTGCCCACCGTTCACCACCCCAAACTACAGGTCACATGCAGACCAGTCATAAATATCAAGCACGTTCTGCCCACCGTTCACCACCCCAAACTACAGGTCACATGCAGACCAGTCATAAATATCAAGCACGTTCTGCCCACCGTTCACCACCCCAAACTACAGGTCACATGCAGACCAGTCATAAATATCAAGCACGTTCTGCCCACCGTTCACCACCCCAAACTACAGGTCACATGCAGACCAGTCATAAATATCAAGCACGTTCTGCCCACCGTTCACCACCCCAAACTACAGGTCACATGCAGACCAGTCTTGATTCAGTCATAAATATCAAGCATGTTTTATATTCAAGACTTTGACACCCCCCCCCCCCCCCCAGCTTTAGAACAGATGCCTATTATTTGTATATTTTCCCATTTATGTTACATTACATTTGGGTGACCCAGGTCAGCGGTCTTGTTTGACTTCTATCTGGGTTATGGTTTTGTTGACCGAAGTAGGTCACTGAATTTCCGGGGGAAATTACCATAATTTATGACCGGGATCAAAAAGCCCCTATTATGGCAGGCCATCACAAATGCCCTCTTGACATATAGTGTCAAGAGAAATGAGGAATAGATTTAAGGCTACTTGGCCATGGAATGGACGGAAATCCATTTTGATTGCGCCACAAGATGAGAATGTGCTTGTCAACAAAACACACACATACACACACACACACACACACCAAGTTCTGACGACTAGTCTCATTTGCAATTACTCTTGCCGAAGAAAAGTCGTTAAGAAATGGAGAGGCAATTTTTGGTCGCTTAACCCATGGCAACGGAATTATTATGCTGAGCGAGCGGTGAGCAATTAGAGCAATACAAACCCTAATCACATAGTGAACGGCTGTGGCCCTCAAAGTCTTTGTGTTTGCTGAACGGGCTGCGGGAAATGACACAAGCCTGCAGGGAACACCGTCAATATCTAAACTCCGTGACTAAGAGGAGTTTACTTGAAGGGGACTTGATGAAGCAGAACTGTCAGTGTAAATTGTTTCAAAGCGATGATTAAAAACCACCTTCTAAAATACTTTGTACGAACAAACAATTCCATGCTCACACGGTGTATAGGACTAGTCCTTATAGGACTCGAAAAAAGAACCACAATGCGAATGCCAAACCTTTGAGGATTTCGAGTGAAACTAAAACCTGTGTGTTGCCTCCTGACACGTGCCTTGCTTCCTTTAAGTTCTGTATAAAAAAACTGTATACAGGCCTGTCGTTACAATGCTGTGTTCATTATAATAGCTCTACAGCTCTATAATAGTTTTACAGTAAAGATGTAAAACAAAGAAGTAGTAACGACCAGGAGGCTGTCTGGGTGTCAAATGTTGTTTGGATAAAGTAAGTGTGTGTGTGTGTGTGTGTGTGTGTGTGTGTGTGTGTGTGTGTGTGTGTGTGTGTGTGTGTGTGTGTGTGTGTGTGTGTGTGTGTGTGTGTGTGTGTGTATTACATTGAAAGCTGTACACGCAAGAGGAGACAGGTATTGATTTGTGATGATGAACTCTCGAGCTAGCTTAGGAAAGGAGAGGTGATGGATGATGGCACAATAGAGAAGGTGGGTGGGAGGTGAGCGGACTGTTTGTGGGACTGAAGAGCGAATGGGTGGGTGGGTGGGTAGGTAGGTGCGCTTTGTGAGTGCACCACGGGAGCAATTGTTGTGCTAACTGAGCTAAGTGTGTGTGTGTGTGTGGCATGTGTGAGGGCGTGTGAATGCGAAGAGTATTTGTTTGCATGGCATTGTGTGCACATAGTGCACCCCCTCCAGTGTTGCCATGGTAAGAGGTGACTGGTGGGTTAAGACGGGTCTCCTGGTTGGGGAGGGGCATGGAGGTGGAGAAGGTCTTGGTTAAGCCAAGCGTGGGTTAATGCTGATTATTTTTAGATCCCACTCTGAGAAGGTTATGAAAGGAAGCAGGTTGTGAAAATGATCGTCGGGGGGGGGGGGGGGGGGGGGCGCTGTTAAGAGGATGACTCAGCCATGGCTGAGTGTTGGTTTGTGTACAGTTCCAGAGGTGCGTGCGTGCGTGCGCCGGGCTACCTGAGAAGGCGTTGCTGTAGTAGCGGGACAGCGTCTGCATGATGTCCTTGGAGTGCTGGGTCCAGGGGGCGATCTTGCGGTAGGTCTTGACCCGGTGGACCAGCTGGGAGCCGCCGTACTGCAGGGAGAGTGTGTCTCCGTGGTCCTCGTACAGCTCCTCAAACAACCTGGAGCCCGCACACAAACGTATTCAAGTGGGACAAACTGCAAAGCTGCCCACGTGCCCTTAGGCCCTGAAACTCTTCGGGGCTCTAAGCCGTCTCCATCTCCAGGATTCACCCGTGTTTGACGTCTAGTCATGGAGCTTTTTAGGTTGGGTGGAATCTAGCGCAATCTCAGATGATCCAGTTCGTTTGCTTGCTTCCATTGCTGCAGCACGCTGTGTTCCTGTGCTAATTTATTTCATATCGGCCAACCCGGGGTACTTGGAAAATAGTGAACACAGAACCCAGAATGGAAATTTCAAAAGGAGAACATACTGGCTTGTAGCGTTGTTGTCCGAGAAGCCATTATTTCAATTGAGCATGTTACCTTAATCTCGGATGACATTTGATGGTAATTGTATGATTAAGTACAGCACATTTGTTACATACTGTACCTTTAAATACATAGTATAATTTTCTACATTATTACAAACTAAAACACACTGTAGGATCCGAGAAGAATGAAGTGTTCACCTGACACAGTCTGTATCGAATTGGAGCTTGGGCTTGTCAATCATGCCAAGCGCGTACAGCTGATAGGCCAGTGCACACTTCCCCACCATGAACTGTGCCGTATTGGTCCGGTCCAGACAGTCCACGCAATTGGTCCGCAGCACCCCGGTCTACGTCGGCAGGGGGGGAAAACAACAAGAGGCTTTTCAAGCAATTTAGTAGACTTCATATTTAGCAGAGAAATGTGAGATTGTAAAAAAAGTAACATTTCCAGGAAAAGCTCTCGTACTCTGAAAGATATTGTACTGGCTCAAGTATTTTGTCAAAGTCAGTTAAATGGCATGGCCTAGTTAGGCATCGAGGCGTTACATTACATTATAACACAATAATAATTGTGTTAAAAACAATTAACATTTGGTAAATTCTTTTGTAAAAAGGTGTCAACACCATTGGCCACTGTAGAAATACACGTTAAAATCCCCTTCTGAAAGCTTCATCCACTCCCTAAGTTCTCTGTAGCTAAACAGAAGACAAGGCGTAACTCCGTCCCTTGCATTTCCTGGTTTCTGGCCCCAGGCTTTGGGCTCCCCGATATACCTGTAGACGTCCTGTGGATGTGTTGTGACCGCCAACATCTCCCCACCTGTTACCACACACACAGACAGAGAGAGAACCCTAGTCTTAATTCAATCATCTCAGGTTTCCAACAGAGTTGGCGAGGACGGTAAAACATTTGCATGTGAAAAGAGTCTTTGGATTTAACACATTGAGGCTCCCATTGGGGTAATGGGGTAGAGCTCTGAAAGAATGTTGTGCAACTTCCCACAGTAATCTGTGTAAATAGAGTACGTTTAAAATAGGTGCTAACAATGACCTTTTGTGTCACTTTCCTATGTTGTCGGAATAAAGTATGTTGACTATAAAGTCAGCGCTAAACTTTCTTTTGACACGCGCATGCGAGCAGACAACCGGCTGTGTTGTAAACAACCGGCTGTGTTGTAAACAACCGGCTGTGTTGTAAACAACGGGCTGTGTTGTAAACAACCGGCTGTGTTGTAAACAGCATTGTTGACATGCCTGCCTGTGTACTTGCCGTGTTACTGGAGGATTCCTCTAGAGGGCAAACCAGGGAACACAAGACGTGGAGAACGTCCGGATTTGAATGATGTAAACAACAAGCAGGGCGACACTCGAGGGGGGTCACATCTTGTTCAGATCACGGTAGAAAAAAGTGACAGCATCCGCTTCTTTCGAACATTGTTGTCACGGCTTTCGAAGGCACGTAAGCAGTGACAACAATGTTAAAGGGTCCAGTGGGCACCGGATCCTTTAACATCCCATAATGCCCTTCATGGGCATAAGGCATTTTGAGGACTCATAGCGTTAGTTTCTGAGGACGTGCACAACCAAAGCTCCACATGGGAGCGGGATACCCGAGGCATCCATCATGTGCATGCAAACTAACACTAATAGAAAATGGCAGAGAATCGGCCCCCCAAGCATTGTACAAAGCGTAGGAACGAGAAAGACCGACAGGCAGTGAGAGGGACGACGAGATCACAGAGAGTGAGAAAAGACAAGTGAGAATCCTAGAGAGTAATGTAAAGCTCTCTGGAAATAAATGGATACAGTGGCTTTTTTTTCTTCTTTTTCTGTTTACACTGCCTTAGTTTATTCATATTTATGTTAAAACAGTGGCAGCCATTATGTGTCGTGGTCAGTTTATGATCTGATCTGATTTCTTCTCCTTCTCTTCAAAACTTCACAACAACAACAACAACAACAACAACCGGTGATTATTTCCACTTGTTTATGAACACGTCATTTACTGAACAGCACTGCTTTTATGTTTCCCACCAGGAAGGCGGGGCCGTACCTCTCGTCGGGTCTCAGGGTGTGACAGTAGAAGTCCGAGCGGTTAATGAAGAAGCCCGTTCTTTTGACCACGTTCTCTGCGATCGTGCTGAGGCGGTCCAACACATTGCACAGTTTACTGCCGGGGGGGGGGGGGGGGGGGGGGAACAATGGCACAGAGGGGGCCATGGGTTGCAAGGGGAAGAGGAAAAAAAAATGGAGTTTAACCTCGATAATCATACATTTTTTTACCTTTCCATGGTAACCGCAACCTGGTAGGCAAATCAGTTGCTGAAATGCATTATGTAATAATTAATGTGTATGGAAAACTGATCACACCTGAATCGTTAACCAGCCTCAGGGGAAGGCTGTGCAAATTAAAATTTTCGATCAATAAAGTGCACGTGAGTACCTTGAAATAATTGTGTTTCATTTCGTTGGCACGGTTATGCAGTTGTTGACATTTTCCAAATGTGGCCTCACTCATGCTGATGTGTGGGCATGAAAAGACAAGCCCGGCTGGCTGGCATAATGATGAGGACGATGATGAGGGGAGCAAAGCAGCGAGCCTCGGGGGTGAGAGGGGACGAGCCACCATGGGGACTCAGTAAAAGGCTGCCCACCTTACTTAGCCAATCCCCGAGGAGAGACCAGAGCTCCAAAACATTCACTAATCAGCACCATGACTAAACTGTTGCACAATATCCGCAATCTACCTGTAGTAGATTAGGCTAGTAGGCAGGCTAGGCATCTTGCGGTCTACAGGTAGTCTGCAGACCTGTAGCGCAGACTAACCCCTACTGGCTCATTAATGACATCAACAACAACAAAAGTTCATTTTGATTAAAAAGAATAAGCTTTCTGCTAAAGGGCAGGGTTCCCGCGGATCACTACCAGGCCTGGCTGCTGTACCTCTTGGTGTAGCGGGCCATGTCCCAGGCGATGTAGTCGATGCAGTGCTCGGGCGGTAGGAACTGGTTCAGGTTGATCACCGCAGGGTACAGCTCCTCACTCAGGATCTTCTCGTGTTTCCTCTTCTCGCGTTTCTGAAAAAGAATAATACAAAAAACATCACAAAAATGCAGCGTTATCTCCTTTAATATGCCGGGCCACATATTACAACTGTGCTGCGTAGGATATGCTCAGTCGTTGCATTCATACGCAAAGACGCTAGCTGGTACTTCCAGGGGAACATGTGCGTCAGGGAGGCTGACGCACATGTTCCCCTATGCACTGTATGAGCATATTGTATTATGTTATTATTGTATATTATACACTGTATTGATCTCTGATCAACTCCCAGTGGTAGAGGCATGACAGGATTCCAACAGGTGAAGGGATAGGGGGAGACGCTGAGGATGAGAACGACGGCCCAGTGAAAACACATGGAGGCAGCTCCGGTGTCCTCCACTCCCAGGCCCCTCAGAGTCCCATTTAGCCTTCTCTTCGGGGAGGAGTGCAGGGAAAACCATCAAGGTGCTCCGTTTTCCAACCTCGGTGGACACGCTGAATGAGTCAAACGCTCACACACACACACACGCGCGCGCGCGCGCACACACGCACGCACGCACGCACACACACGCGCACAAACACACAGGATGTCGACATGCATGTTTGCCAACATTGAGCGGCTCCTCCGTTTACATTGTGTGATTGTGATTGAGATTGTGATTGAGATTGTGTGATTGTGATTGAGATTGTGTGATTGTGATTGTGTGTCCACAATCTCTGTAACTGCCCTGTTCCACGGCAAAGGAGGTAGTTTTAAATCGCCAATCGTTTCCTGGCCTCTAACTAAACATGTCCTCGCCCGCAGGACAGCCATTAAGGAAATGCCGTACCTAACTGCAAACATGTTGCACCTTGCTTAATAAGATGAGGCTCTATTTGCAGGAAATATATATAAATCATTGTTAGTCACATAGTAAACCATGGCCTTTTAATGTGTGAAATTGTTGTCATCAACATGTCAACAACATTTGCCCTACTTTCTCATCTGTAACACACACAGTCCCCATTTGCTGTGCCTCACTGACCTTTCTGTGTCTGGAGCAAGATAGATGGAGGAGAGAGCATTATCACAGCCTGTAAAAAAAAGCACACATCGCTGTCCACGCATACAGCAGTGGCACATCAACCAGATCTCGAAAATCTTGAAATGACTAATTATAATAGTATCCTACTTGAAATCCTAGTATCCTGCAATGTCTTTTTAGATCATATACATAACATGTGTCACACTACACACAAATACATGCATTATTAAATGCATGCATTGAAATTCAAAATCACACACACGCCACCAGAATCAGGGTTGACACATGCAAGGACATGTGCAGCCTCCCTGCTATGCACTCTCTTGGAGCATAGGAGTACTTGCTACTGAATAGCAACAAGAAAACATTAAATCAATGAAGGCCTTAACTCCTCCCCCGCCACACCTCCACCCCCCCCCCCCCCCCCCCGCTTCCCATACAACATAAGGCATTACACGTGTGTGTGTGTGTGTGTGTGTGTGTGTGTGTGTGTGTGTGTGTGTGTGTGTGTGTGTGTGTGTGTGTGTGTTTCCCTCAAGCCACGGGTCCCCCATATGAGAGGCAACGTGAGTGTCAAACCAGAGCTACACAGGGTGTGCAGGGGGGGGGAGGGCATGGCATCTCATGCATGAGCCCATTTTGTGTGCATTTGCCATAGCCTCTAAAGCAGTCCATGTTACTTCAACATTAGAAATAATGGGATGGACAACAATGTCAAATATAGCTAATATATAATGGACTGAAGCATCATTTTCGTTTCCGTATTTTATGACCAATACTCGTTATTATTACTACTATACAATTCCTTGTGTGAAAGTCTTGGGACAATAATTGTTCAATGCTCATCAATGTCATCAAAATGTTATACTTCTAATTAAGTTAAATTCAATGTACTTCATTGCAACCATCCACTCTTAAAGGTGCAGTGTGTGATTTAGTGGCCTCTAGCATTGAGGTTGCAGATGACCAACTGAATGCCCCCCCACCCCCCCACTTCCCTCACCTCCCCTCCCTTTCCAATGACGTGTCATCGTCTACATGTCATCGTCTGCGAAAGCATAGAGTTGCCAAGTGTCAAATGATGAGGTTCCTTGATTGATTTATACATTGTATTTAAAAGTTTAGTATGTACAATTATAGGTCACAGCTTACAAGTAAGATAGCGATTATGATAAAAAAAAAAGAAAAAAAAGGAAAACTTGTCCTCTTTAGAGCCGTTTGTCCATTCTGGGCTACTGTAGAAACATGGCGGTGCAAAATGGTGGGCTCCATGGGAGAGGACCTGCTCCCTACGTAGATATAAAGAGGTCATTCTTTGGTAACAAAGACACAACAATTCTTATTTGAATTGGTTAATAAACTAATTAAAACCTACTTATGAATATTATATTCCATTATATTCCATTCAAGTGCGTTCCGCTAGATGCCACTAAACTCTACACCTTTAAAACAACAAAAGGTGACAATGTTTTTTCTTCAGCTGGCAAGTACTGTGCAGTATTTCTGGCAGCAGAAAGACGCTTATCATATGTGCAGTTGTCAAACATAGTCTGTTGCCAGTAAACACGTTTGAAAACAAGGCACAGCTGTCCTCTTTCAGTCAGCAGAAATGACCGTAGCACAGCTTTCTGGAATATTTAAAGCTTAACGGTGCTGTGTTCGTTTCTCATGGTCACACAAGAAAAGGACTCTCCATAGCATGGACTGTACTGCTGACCAAAGCCACGGGATTGCTTTGGGATTTCTTTCAATGCATTTTTGGGACCACAATGGAAATTACCGGCACTGATGTGAGTGTCTTAACTATCGTTTTGTGAGATAGACAAAAAAAGAAATTGTTTTGATTTTTCGTTGTTGGTTATAAAAGGGAAGACATTTCTTTATTTTTATAATTACCTTTATTACTCTGTCTTGAGTGCACTTGTTTTCATTTCAATATAAAGTCCCACTTATTACTTCCGCTTTTCATCCCATTTTTATAGTGCTATCTGGAATTTCTCTACAAACGGAGTATAAAATAAACAACAAAATGAATCAGTAGCTGGCAGCTATGAGGTTTGACTTTATTAAATCTACCAAAGCAATATCATAAAAAATATCACTGTACCTACAATTGTATTACAATGTGATTAGCTGGATAGGGAGCTCAATATTATTACACATTATTAAAGCAATTTCAGTGTTGTTTTTTTCCCTGTCCTACTTAAAAAAAGACAACTAATCCAATCATCATCAATAAAAATATAAATCTCCTGCCTCAAGCTGAGACTGGGCTTCTTCTTCTTAACGATACTTCCTGATGTAATCAATTCATGCATCGGTTCGTTTGGTATTGACATTCAAATCCATCAATCTAAGCACATTATATTTTATGGTTTTTAATGTTAAGCACTTTTCAGTTGCCTGCTAGATATACACACAGCGTCTTATTCTTAAGATAGGGCAAAATAATCGTGCACACAAACCTCACTGGCCCAAATGTGTGCCGATAAGTCTTACCCTCGTTAGCATGTGTGTATTATGGGTGTTTCAGAAAATTCATGGTTCGGATCACGGTTTTGGGTTCGGTACGTTTTTGGTAAAGCGGGGGATGACACAAGTGCTTAAAAGATTATAAAAAAAATGATTCTCTCACACACACACTTTATACTATAGGGTTTCCCCCAAACAATGTAATAAAAAACTAAAAAGGACCACCTAAGCGAAAAAACATTTGACAAATTTCCGTGACAAAGGACATGCCAATATTGCGACTTAGCGCCGAAACAAGGGGTGCCACCAAATTTGTTAGGGTGCCACCAAATGAAAAGCTTAGTCAAACCTGTTAGCCTTGAGCCCTGCCGGGACAGCGACTACACGTCCTCAAAGACTGGGAGGTTTCACTGGTTACCGTAACAACAACACTTCTTCTGAACTGAAGGGACCAAACAATACATACATGCCCCGAGTGAGTGAGTGAGTGAGTGAGTGAGTGAGTGAGTGAGTGAGTGAGTGAGTGAGTGAGTGTGAGAGTGAGAGAGTGTGTGTGTGTGTGTGTGTGTGTGTGTGTGTGTGTGTGTGTGTGTGTGTGTGTGTGTGTGTGTGTGTGTGTGTGTGTGTGTGTGTGTGTGTGTGTGTGTGTGTGTGTGTGTGTGTGTGTGTGTGTGTGTGTGTGTGTGTTACCTTGACCAGGTTGAGGATGATGATGGGCGAGCCAAAGCGCTGGAGCATCTGGTCAAAATGGAGGGCGGCGACGTACGCGTACGGGTCCGCCTGGTCCACTGAGACAAAGGTTTTTACACCATGTAATGCCGGTCAATAGCAGTTGAATTCAAAGGCTTTTCGTGGCTCAACAAAGCAAGTCAAGTGCATGTGTAGGGCCCTTAACTCAGGGTTACGACCTGAAAAGGCTTCACGGGCTATCACTAGAAGACCCTGAAAAGGAACCGTATCACCTGAAGATTCTCTGAACAGCAGAATCAGCTGCTCTCCTGATAACATTTCCACTGTGACTGTAACCGAAGAACATTGAGCAAAACTGAACTGCAGTACCCTACTACTGTATTAATATGGGCTAGTCTCACAAATCAGACAAGCTCATATCCGTACAAACTGGGCATTTCATTTTCTTCAAATGAGTTTAGACCAATCTGTAGGCCCACGTTTTTCTTGAATGGAAACAACCTGATTATTCGTCCGGAATAAGTTTTTCGTAACAAAACAGGAAACCCTGCGAGTGGCTTTATATGTAATTAGGATATTAAAAGATAATGCTATAATTCGTATATTTAGTATACTGACAGCTTAGAAACAGTTCCAGACACGAAAACTGTATGCAAGCAAATGGAATGTGCAACATTTCTTTCTTTTTTCTTGTTGAAATGGATCCTTTCAATGATGAAAATGATCAATGAAAGAAACATAGAAGACACACAAATGTAAATCTGGACTGTTGTGGGTGGATTGGAATGTGTGCGAGATCCAATAATCCCCTTACAGAGAACATTGGGACGCGCTTGGCATCTTTGTCCATTAATTTGACATTTCCCTTTTGTGCGGCAAACATGGTTATGAAAAGATAAGCTAAATGATGACTGTCCTCTCACACCCAGAGAGGACAACACACACACACACACGGCTTTCCGATCATCATAGTGTAATGACAGACTGGAATAAATCAAAATAACTCCTTTAGTGTGTGTGTGTGTGTTGGGGTGGGGGGGGGGGGGGGGGGGGGGTGTCCTGGCTTCAACTCCCTCCATCTTCACCTCGAAAGGTTGTGGTAAATATGAAAGGATTAGGTGCAGATAGCTCCTACCCGCTCTACTGCCTGGACAATGTGTCCCCACAGTGCCTTGAATTCACAATGGCTTCATCCTACGCCATTGCTCAGAACAACCACATGTGTGCGTACTTGAATGTTTAATAATAAATAGTGTGAGCTGCCTGCAACGGTCGATTCCACAGGTCAACCAAGTTTCATGAGAGCCTTGGGTGTCTTCAGAGCAGTGGCTAAACAAGAAACGCATCTCGACCAAGCCAAACTTTTGCAAATGTGTCTATGAATATGTTAATATTATGTCTATATGTCTTTGCAAGTTCATTTAGCAAGTTAACCCTGTACCACAGATATTTTCCTATTGCTCCCAGATAACCAAAAGTGGTTTGTTGGAGAACACAGTATATTCATCACCATTTGGATTACTTACTCTTTAATGGATTTGGCAAGTTTACTAAGACCCCGGGTTAATTGTTCACATGGTCTATGTTGAGATGTAAATCACCCATGGTTTCTGTTCAACTCAACCCCTCTCGTGCTGTCTACGTGCTCCCAAATTGGGCAGTTGACAAGCCATTGACAAACGTTCTATTCCAAACGAGTGTTTATCAACTCCCATAGCTGTATCATTGTTTTGTCCAACACAAGTAAGGGCATCGAACTGCCCTGGCTGGGTAGATTCCTCCAATAGCGCCCACAAACACAACAAATCCATACGTTTCGAATTCTGTGTTTGCAAGCCACTGCACATGCTCAGGGACTCGGAGACTGATAGGCCTTTCACACATGCACCGAAAGTCGGAACTTCTCCGTATAATCCCACCAATGGAACTCCGGTGGGGCTGTGTGAACAGCTGTGTGAACAGCTGTTCACACAGCCGTTCACACAGCCGTTCATACAGCCCCACCGGAGTTAAATCTACCTGGCCCCCAGTCTAAAGCCCGGAGAATCGGAGTTTACGACGAGCGAGTGGGTGTGTTGCTGACATGTTGTTGACGTTTCTATCATGCGACTAGCGCCAAACCGGGAGAATAAAAAGCCAGAAAATGAAAAGAAGAACGAAGATAACAACAATTTCTAACTGGAAAGACTCGGTTGTTTATGACCAAATTACTAAAGAGCTAAGCATACGCAGTGTAATCCACACCAAGGTTCAGGTGAACACCTAATGAAAACGCTCAAAATCCGCCATCTTCGATGTTTTGTGACCGAAACACTGCGACCTCCGTTGCATTCTTGCGTCACGTCCTGCCTCCTACACGCTCTGCCCAGGCGCCACTCCTTTCCTAAAGTACACGGAGTATCTCCGGTATGTGTGAACACGTCTGATAAGGATCATCTTCGGACAGGATTCTCCGGAATCAGGTGCACGGTTAGAATTCTAAGCAACGTTGGTGGCGGAGTTTTAGGCAGTGTGTTCTTTCCGAATTCTAAATGCAAAGAAGATGGGAATGATGAGCTTAAGTTCCTTCCTTATTAATAATTTCCATAACAATTACTTCAGCAGTAACCTGTAACATGTGCCAATTAAGTCATGTCAAGCTTAATGGGTCCTTATTTCATGACACCACCCTGACCATAACACTAGCACATACAGTCAGGGTAAGGAGGGAAAAAAAACTCCCTGAAGCCAAGTGAAAAGAAAGAAACCGAGAGAAAGAGCAGACAGATGGGGAACCTCCATCCATGGACGGCTTCAAGGTGACTAATTGGTGCAAACAGATGCAGAGTTTACCTTCACATTCTCATCTCTTTCAATATTCTCTAGACGTTTTGGAATTGTACATGTCTTGGAACCAAACACACGAGAAGAAACTTTAGTTGGTGAAAAAAATGATAGGGGACGCAAGTCGACCGATGTCACGTGCACGACGTAAGAACCATGTAGAAAAGGGGTCGCAGCAGCCGTCTACCAGTCCAGAAGGACAGAGAGGATCAACACCTTAAGTAGGGCTCAGGTGAGCGAGGCAAGGCCGGAGCGGTCCAGGCACCAAGGCACACGGGAGACCGAGCTTCTCCGAAAGGAGATACACAATCTGGAGGAGATGGTCCGGCAGCTCCAGGTGTCCCAAGGTCCAGGCCACGCGGAGCGCATCACTCCAGGTGTCCCAAGGTCCAGGCCACGCGGAGCGCATCACTCCAGGTGTCCCAAGGTCCAGGCCACGCGGAGCGCATCACTCCAGGTGTCCCAAGGTCCAGGCCACGCGGAGCGCATCACTCCAGGTGTCCCAAGGTCCAGGCCACGCGGAGCGCATCACTCCAGGTGTCCCAAGGTCCAGGCCACGCGGAGCGCATCACTCCAGGTGTCCCAAGGTCCAGGCCACGCGGAGCGCATCACTCCAGGTGTCCCAAGGTCCAGGCCACGCGGAGCGCATCACTCCAGGTGTCCCAAGGTCCAGGCCACGCGGAGCGCATCACTCCAGGTGTCCCAAGGTCCAGGCCACGCGGAGCGCATCACTCCAGGTGTCCCAAGGTCCAGGCCACGCGGAGCGCATCACTTCGGTGGCAACCCTCAGCACTGGAAGATGAGCGCAATGGCGAGCAGAATGGAGAGGAGCTGGCGGACAGCCTCGAGCCACCACCACTCCGAACCGACTCTGAAAGCCCGCCTTGTGGAACGGAACGGAACGGTCAGACAGAACGGTCGAACCTCCAGATAGGTCTGTCATAATCGTTGACCAGCAATTGCCCCGCGCCCTGTGGCCAGTTGGGAAGATTTCCCCAAATCATCCCAGGCCCTGATACCAGGGTGAGGACGGTGGAAGTAACGGTGGGCAGGCACACCTACATACGCCCAGTGCGCGGGTCATCCAGCTCCCTTGCCATACCGGACTTAATCATTTACCGGGACTATTTGCAGATTTCCACCAGGCCCCTGGGGGCGGCTGAAGAAAAGAGGGCATGGACGAGTCGCCCCTCTCTCTATCCCCCCCCCCCCCTCTCTCTCTCTCTCTCTCTCTCTCTCTCTCTCGCTTGCACACGGACACTTGGGTGGGCACGGAAGACTGCATTGACAGTAAATGCGCCGTCCAATCAGCGATCGGCATCCTTGGATGCCGTTGTCCTGGCGCTGCTAGTTAGCGACAATGTCTTTATTCCTCCAGGGGGCTTGACGGGTTGAGTGTGTATTCACGTGAGGGAGAGATGTGGTAGTTGTTGTAATGCGATTTATATAACTTAGAGTAATCACCCCACTGTGTGTTCGGGGTCAATTATATGTATTTACCACCGCGGGCGTACATAATGTCAGACTCGTTTAAGACGATATACCTCATTACTAAGGGGACAATACCATGTTCGCTCTTATCCGGGGGGTGTATATAGATTCACATGCGAACGTGCGTTGCCGTCCATGTAAGTACCTTTGCATGTTATAATTGTATGTTGTAAACCGGCAGCTCATTTATTGTATAATAATGCTCTTATGATTGCATAGCTGTATTTCTCCGGTACAGTTAAAAAGATAAGAGATAGATACGAATTAGAAATGTTTATTACCAGTAATAGGAACACGGGAAAGTTAACAGGGATGTCAATTTAGGTTATTTATGCACTGTTACATGTGTAAGTGAGATCTGTATTACTTATTCATTATGTCTGTGTTTCCAGAACCAGTCCATCAGTTCATCACTCCACCCTTGGTCGTAATAAAGCTCATCAAACTCAGCATCCTGATCCAGTGCTTGCCGGACATCCTACAACAGACCGCCTATCCATTCCACCCTAGATTCGTTTTCTTTTTTACAAACTAAGTTACATGCATGGAAACAACTTTGCGGGAACTGGACTTACATCGTATGGGGGGCTTGGGCATCATGGTGGAGATGTCCTGGGACCAGTAGAGGGGCACGGAGCCTCGCACCTGGACGTAGGAGGAGTAGCTGCCCGCTGTGAAGGACATGACAGAGGCATCGTGGATGATCTGCTCCGTCTCTACCTCGTTGGCCACATCGCCCTTGGAGCGAACGGAAGAAAAACAACCAAATAAACAAGGCTTTAAAGTAAAGGGCATGTTCCACCTTTCGCAAAACGCCTGCATGAAAGTGCCTTTGTTATTCTGGTGAACAGTAGGGGGATGAAAATAAATGAATCGGCTCTCATTTGATGAGCAACGTGGGCTGATTATGAGCAAACTATCGAGGAGTCTGACATCGATGTTTTTCCTAGAACCACAATACACACACATATCTAACGACAGCAGGTCAGATCACACACACACACACACACACACACACACACACACACACACACACACACACACACACACACACACACACACACACACACACACACACACACACACACACACACACACACACACACACACACACACACACACACACGTTGTCTTGGAAACACTTTTACCTCACAGTTGGCTCCTCTTTTGAGGAAGCGAGTGCCGGCAAATCTGCTGGAGCGCCTGGCGATGAGGGTGACGTGGACTGGCCGGCCATAGATGACAAGCTCTGCATCGTTGGTGTTAGGGAGCGCGTCTTAAAACCATCATAAACCAAAGAGGAGCAAAGCAACACACAGACACTTACTAATCGATTTGTATCATAATGCTCTCCGATCGCTCTCAAAAAAATCGGTTGTTTCTGGTTGATTTCATCGACATCTTTCTCATCAACTTTCCTCTTTGTGCACTGAAGCGAGTGCATTTCTGTGGGAAGATGCGCCTGTGCATTGTCCCAGAAATGACTCAATTCATGCTGCAGACAACAGAGCCATCTATTATGATATTAGCATTACAAATTGGTTTTCAACCACAAACCGAGGCCATAATGGAGCGGTGGTGAGCAGCATAGTGAGCTCAACACTGCATCACAGCGGTAGTAAACGTGGACATTTATCCTTCAAATATGACTTGAATGTGGTTTTTTTTCTTCTCATTTTCTGATTGGCATGTTGTATGAAAGTGAAGCTTTACGCTGTAAGATGGAAAGCCTTACAATATGGGTCCCGAGGCTGTAGAATAATAAAGCAGCCTGTTTATTATGTTCTGCCCATGCACCAAAATGGTATGTATCAACTCTACAAAGTCATTAGAAAAATGAGAGAAATAAATGCATTACATAAGAAGAAAACACACTGACCGGCTTTGTGGTACCAGTCCAAACTGTCTCATCTGATTAAATATGCAGTGTTTTCTGATTCACTTAACAGATGGGAGGGATCCTTCCTGGCCCATGTTTACCCAGCAGATAACTAAATGATTTCTTATTTGCAATTTTGTTTGATTTTGTTTGATTTCTCCCTCAAAGTTGGTTATGCACAAGTTCTGGCAAAGATATGTACTGAAACGTACCTATAAATGGGATTGTGCATTTAATGCACTCGACAATTAAAAGGTAACAATGAAATAATTAATAAATAAACACAGTTCACTGAAATGTAACAAAGAATTATATATAGTAAAAAATTTCCTATGCAGCATATTAATGAATATATTGTTTTACCTCCATATTTCATGTCCATAGCATTACAAACCCAATGCACTATTTTTGAATACACAAAACACACACTGACAAACCCAAAGAAAGAAGCAGCGAGGTGGGCTTTTAGGAAAGGATACTGGATTGGCCACAGAAGCCGTGGATAATGTACATCAGCCAATCATGATGCACGATGTCCTGGACCCGCTCCAGAAGCTTCCCGTTCCACACGTACTTAAAGTAGGGCTCGTTCTTCAGCCCGTTCACCACTGTGCCAGGACACATCAAAGAACCAGGATCACACAAACATCTCCACCGATGCCAACACTGAACACAGCTAGAGACAATGGGAACATCTTTAAGTAAAGATTTTACGACACTTCTTGACAGCGACGTATTTGAGTTAAAAGAGCATGATCATGGGAAGACACGGGCAGCGATCTACCAAGCATCTTCAATGAGACAATGGGTGAACACGATTCTTATCGTGGGCAGTAAAACCAAAAGAAAACAAAAGGTGAGGAGAGTGACCATAGTGGAGAGTTGTGGATGGGCCATGGCTGGAGTCAGCCACGACGGGAGAGGCCAAATTAATTTGCAATACACTATGAGGGAAAGCGGACATGTCTGCAAGGATGCCACACAGCTAAAGGAATCTCGACATCAAAGAAGTCGGGAGATTGGCATGGCCTCCGTATCAGACAAAAAACATTGAATTGCCTACTAAATGACTCCTAATTATTAATGTCCTGGGGGAATGGAGAGTGACCTTGCATGGGCAGTCCCTCGTCCTCAAAGATATCGAAGCTGTCCTGGTGGCTTTGTGAGCGGTGCTCCTCGTCCACGGAGGGCTCAGCCGTGGAGCTCGACTCCCAGGGCCTCTGCAGCAGAGTCAGGTTGTACTGCAGCGAGTGGCTCAGGTCGTAGCTATAGCTGAGAGGAGAGCGCAATGGACAATTTGTTTGTCCAAAAAGATTAAAATCATGTATAGACATGGTAACAGACATATTTTAGCTTTTTTAACCTTCAACTTATATTCTATATTTTGCCAAACAAACTATACTGAAAATGTGTTTGTTTTGCCATGCAAACTAGCAGTACCAGTGGCTAGTAACCACATTGCAGAGTTTGACAAACTTACACAATGTAATACAATGAATGAACAAATAAATGACAACGTTTATTTAATTGGCCTGCCAAAAATAAATCTTAATATGGCAAATCAAATTAAGGTTAACATTTTACTATATTGTAGAAAAAGATGAGCTAGTCCCTCCTGGAGAAAAGGGGCGATGTTGTGTAGAGGAGTGCTGAATGTCAGAGAGGAGTCACATATTGATCCCTTGTGCTGTAGCCTGTGTAATATTTGCAGTTTCTGACAGTATCTTGTACAGCTTCAACCGTATAATTCTCCTTTTGTATTGATTGGCATGTGATGTTGGACAGGCACATGTGGCTGTTTTTGTACATGCAGAGAGACATCCTCTTCCTCTGATGACTATTATACTGATAGGGGCAATTAAGCATGTGACCGGCAGTAAATCGCCTCATGGGATCCTGTACAGATCATGCTCTCAGATCCATTCATTGCTCTGGTTCACAAGCAGGCTAAAACCTCCTGATTTGATGTGTGCGAGAAATGGAACCATGTAATATAATGGGGAAATCTGGACCAAAGCCCATCTTACCTGAAATAGAAATTGCTTGACAGGTCAACATTCTGAAAGATCCTCACATACCTACGAAGGGCACAGAGCATATGCAATCAAACTCAATAAACAAATCATAGGATAAAGAAAGAAAAATATAATACAATTATTATTTTTTATTAAAAACGCAAGAGAAAAAGCAAGAAAAAGAAAAGAAAAAACACCTGGTTTTAGTGGGACCTCGTAAGATTAATAGAAAAATAAAACAATATAACAAAAAACGCAAGAAAGTAGTAAAGTACCTGGCCTCATCTGGATGTGTGACCCTGACAGAGTCATTTGGGATGTAGATCATGCTGGTGTCTTCAATTTTGTAGATGGAGTGACCACCAATGTCGGCCATCTTTCTGCGCTTGGTGATCAACACTATGTAGTAGCCCTCCAGGAAACGGACAAAACCTGTCGCAAAAATAGAAAACGTTAGCTACAGAAATCTTCATTCAACTTTGAAAATAAAGGCCATTAATTATGCAGATGCAGCTTAAGTTTTAATAAACTTCCAAGTTCAAATAAATCCTATGTAGGTCCATCTTGATGTCTAATGTTGATGTTTAATTACAACACCACATCACATGCATGGATGGATGTTTTACCCTCTCAATGAGCAACATAAAAAAAACGATTTTGTCACCAATTCCTTTTGTGTATTTAATGTAATATTAGCAATTGTTTGATCAGGGTGAGCCCCTTACATTGGTAAACCTTGTAAGCATGTCACTTTCAATGTATTCCTACTCACTAAAATGATCTGTTTTTAACAGAATGGCCTCAAACACAATTTTAATCAGGCAGAAGAAAATAAGGCCTGCATTGTAATACTTACCCTTGGATTAGCCTCGCGGAAATTACCAGAACTGTAATTGTGGTGAAATGCTTTTATAACCGACAGATTATGTAATTGAATAATAATAATAATAAAGATTCGGCAAACTCTTCAGACTATATAGTTTGAATAGAGTGCAATGAGAGAATGAAGATAGGCAGATCAAGGAAGATGAGCACAAGCTTAAAGCTTATCACCATTTTTTCCTTGGGAATCAAAATCATACACCCATAATTAAACTCGCTTGTGAAACTCGATAACAATGAGATATCAAAGTCATCAATTGAAGTATAAGAAAGGGATTCAAAGAGTAAGAAATGCAATAGATATTATATAATTCTACCATTTGACATTTCATTTATTATGTCAAATCAGCCACTCTTTCGGTTACTGTGAACAATATAGACATATTCCCCAGCTTGATTATTGAACCTACAGAACACATTTTGTAGTTCTCAAGCCCTGAAAAATGAACCCCTTAATAATTTCGCCATTGAATACGGCCTGACACTTCCCTTTTACAGTTTGACAAATGTCATTCTAACAGTGATCCAATCAAGCTACTGAGTTTATCGGCTACATGCACCTATTTGCCATCTGAACATTGAAAGACTATCACTTTTGTTTATTTATCAACAAAAACAGGTTACATCTATAAGAGTACATTCTTTTTCAAATGAAGTTTGATTTAGCAAATATCCACAAAACCATAATTATTTATAAAAAAAAAAAAGCATCTGAATCAACTAAATGTTTTCACATTTGTTGTGCTGGTTTGCATTTCAGTTTTTCTATTTGATTATATTTTGATTGATTGCGTCAATGTTTTTACTTGGTAAAATCACTTTTAAATATTGTTATACATATTGTACCTCAATCCTTTAATCCTAAATGCATGAATACCTGATTGCATCATTTTCCATAGTGGGATATTGGCTGTCTTACCCACAATCCCGCAGGCCGAGACCGCCCGCGAGAGACCAGAGGGACCCTTTTGGCCAATTTTAGTGCGGTTTCCTAAATCCAAGCGTCCAAGCAGTTCCCTGACTTCGTGCTGGCTGTACACATGCTACAACCAGAGAGAGAAAATGTCATCATGATCGATGAGTAGTAGCTCAAACAGAAAAGCACATTTATTATTTAACACTGTAATGAATGATGATGTTTGAATCCTAGTTATAGGGATGGACCTAAACATTTAAAATCACGGAATCTGTATCCACTACACACCTACCAAATATCTTGTGTCAAATGTCAAAAAGTATATTACTATACATCTGAAAATCGTTATACATCTGAAAATCCCCGCCCCCTCCTAGCTGTCTAGTGTGGTTTGTACTTCCTCAAATTGGTCACTATGTGGCCACATTAGAGTGTACGGTAATTGGTCACCCCGCTTGGCTGCATAGCCAGCAGGGAAAATAAACCCACATAATATCATAATAATAACATAGTATCACATCGTATAACTGATGTATTCTACAGATAGAAAATGCTGGACAGCCCATAACCTCTCTCTTTGTTTACAAGAATTCTCCCAAAAACCCCTCCTACTCACAGCACCAGCCGAGCTACGCTGGATCCCGTCACACAGTTATCCGGGACAGAACACTGTTATTTAGGGGGGGGGGGGGGGGGGGGGTTATTCTGAAAGTCCCCGCCTACTAATTGGGAGGGGCTAAACCGTACACATTGCAACTTTAAGTATATTATTTAAATGACAGTTCCAAAAATAATGATAAGTAATAAGTGCCACTCCTCCTTTGTGTGCTGTGAAGAACACAGAGTTTCAATATACCAACTCGTTTATATCCACTAAATTATACTTTTAACACCTTAAGATTACATTTAAAGCAACAACCTCCAGATCTTACATGTGTTCCTCTAATTGTTTTCAGAACAAAGCTACAACAAAGCTCCAAATCCATCCAAGTCAAGCAAGTAGAAAATAATACCCCACCCCATGCAATCTACAGTGGTGAAACTAAAAGGGGAATGATGATGAACATTCGGTCTTGAATAAGTTATAAAAACCAAACCCATCATCATGACCAATGGAACGGAACAAAATCAAATCAACTCTGGGGCCGGTGGATCCGTGGTGACAAGCGCTGGAGAAGCGAGGGAGGGGTTTTAAACTCCTCAGCTCAGCTGTCACCACAAACAAAACACTTTGGCAAGTGTGTGAGATATTGTCAATCGTTTCCTCTGGGACGTACTGTAACCGTATAAAATAAGGGGGCACTGTACTGCTGAAACTGAAGTGGAATGTCTTGGCCCCGCTACCTTGTCGTCGATGATGACCAGATCCTTGGGTTCGGTGCGGTCGATCTTCAGCACGCGATGTTTGGTTTGAGCCTCATTACTTCCGACCACGAAATACCGCTGAAAAGCATTGAAAAGTGTCATAAAATTACAATATTAATAATAATAGACTTTAAAAAAAGTGTTTCAGCAATCCTGTACAACAAAGACAACATGTGATGATAACTGCGATCATGTCATTGAGCTCAGTTGGGGTCCAGGCCCCCCTGAGCTGGTGCCAGAGATCTCAGCACGGATATGTCTTTTGAACCTTAACATTTCTTGAAAAAGGATAACATTCTAAAATGATATGAATCAATAAATATAGCAATTCTAAAATATTACAATAGCAGATTACACAGAATTATTCTTCACAACAATTTATTACATATAAAAAAGTTTCCGACATGGATTTTCGGGGGAACCAAGCTTTTCTCATATATTAGTTAACAGGGCTTCAAGGAAAAAAGGTTGGGAACCACAGATTTAGATTTTATGATCATAGCTGTGTTTTTGAAAGCTGACGTAGCACGGTTCATTTGCCATGAGCAGTAGTTTTCAAGGGACATTATAATCAAGGGACAATGAGAGGCCACACCTTCAGGGAATGTTGAATGATTTGAATAGGAAACGTACAGTACATGTGCATGATACACAGCACATGATGAGTGGCGATATCTTTTTTCCAATCACCAAAAGCCATGTCGATATTAAATAAGATGTCACTAACAAATTGTTCACTATTCAAACTGCTTTATGTGTCAGTACTAGAAATCGGGGAGCTAATCCAGAGAATCGCATGCAGACATAACAGCCACCTTCAAGTTTTTTGTTTGCTTCTATTGTGGCTGAAGATGTCCAATGCACCGCTGGGTGTCACAACTGGAACACATTGTATCGATGCAGTCTGAAACCATTGAGACCATTTTGTTCTGTTCCACATGTCTCACCATGCCACAGTACCCACTTTGTGCTCATTACTCTCATAAACTTCCTACTGGTTTATTGTGATGAATGTCAATAAGCAATGTCAATCTTTACATAGCCAAATGTTATCTAATCATAAACATCTATGTGAAAGTACATGTTTAAGTAATCTTGGAGGGGGCAGTACTATAAAGCATACTTAAACTGAATTGAAACTCAATGTGCCCTCTGCTCACACGAAAGGAATAAGCACATGACATGGGTTGTATGTGACTCAAACTATGTTAATTATAGATTAAACCCAATGTTGAAGAACATTAGGGTCCCATAGAACCAGAGCATGTTATTGTGCTGCCATCTAGTGATTTAATCGAGAGAATTGCTATCTGCACTCATTCCAAAAAAAAACTCATTCCTGCACTCATTCCAAAAAAAAGTAGAAATAGTCCGACATAAAGATGGGACATCATTGGAAAGAGAAAAGCTGTCTAATTGTTTCATTGTGCGTGTAATTATACTACACATTCAGTCGGTTTGCTGTAAGTTCAGCATCACCGGCATAAAACAGTTCAACTCACGGCTCTTGTCTCGTACACAACCAAGCTCTGGACACCACTGATGAGAGCCGACGACTGAGGCATGTTTGATCTTTTAGAGAGCTTGGAAATGAAATGAACTGTATCTGATTCAGTGATAGCAAGACATGTTTCCTCTTTGCTGATAATTAGCGCTATGCGTTATCTACCAAAAAAATTTACACGTGCCTTTCCTCTGAAAGGAAGTGCAACGGTGAACTTCACAAGGTTATAATGGAAAATACGTTTGCTCGCAAGTTAAGCATGATAACTGTTACTAGCTCTAGAGATGCCTATGTTGGATGTGTTTGTCAGGTGACTGTCAGAACTTGTACTTCCGCCTTATTGAGCTGATACGGGCAGTTGCGAGGTCCAAACATCCCGAGTGTCTAAAAGCGAAGTCATACTTTTTTGTGTAAGTAAATACGTAACTATCGTACTTACGGTTTTGGATAGGCGCCCAGAATAAATTTCCCGTTTTTATACATGATTTAAGAATATGTTGTACAATATCGTTTGTCCAAAAGGGCAAATGCGAATTCCTCTACAGTTTCTGGTTACTATGGTTACCGTATGCATTGAGTCGGCCACAGGTTAGTGCTTTCTGCAAACCTCGGTAACACTGTACCGTCAAATGTTCACCGAGGCTTTCTTAAACCACAAGAAATAACGGTGAGTAGTTTTATAAAGACACACAGCTATTTATATTTCCCCAAATTCTTTATAATAATCGAACCAATTACTTTAATTACCAATTTGCTCCTTGTCTAATTGATATGCAGAATCTGTCTAGCTAGCTAATATGGACCAGTTGGTGGACAACTTATTTGAAGATGAAGCTGAAAGAGAGATTCTTCTTGCTAAACCTACTTGCTTTATTATTGTCGGAAAGCCGGTAAACACACACACACACACACGCGCACACACACACACACACACACACACACACACACACACACACACACACACACACACACACACACACACACACTTCTCTAACGTTATTCTCTAACGTTATCTTTTGTGAAAACAACGGGAGTCGCATGACAATAATTGTGTAACTCGTCGATATAGCCTGCTGTAGAAAGCTATAACTGCTATTTGATTTTGTATTAGGGAGTAGGTAAATCCAGCTTGGCCAAACGGTTATCCGAGTCCTGGAAGTGTATCTGGATTGATGGCAAGTATTTTGTATATGTTTGCACATACAATATAACAAAGTTATATACATTTCTAGAACATTCTGTTTTGTTATAGATACAGAATTGATCAGCAAGCAAATCAAACATCAAACAAAAGAGGGTGTAGAGGTAAGCATCATTCTCTCTCTGCTGTAGAGCATTTGAATGTAGGTTACTTGTCTTGTGCTAATTCGTTGCTTCCATGGTCGGCCCAAATTCAGCTCACGGAGATCTTAGTTGAAGGAAGATGTATTCCAGAAGCCCTGGTGCTCCAGCTCATTATAGAAAGGCTCAAGTCACCAGATGTCCAACATTACGGTACCTCCATTAAAGCATATCCAGATAAACCATAGTACAACAGAAAAGCTGTGATAACTTAATGTGCAATTCTGCACATAGCATTTGCATTGTGGGGAAAATAAAGATAATATAACAACCACGGCAGCCTTATGGCATTTGAATTTACTTTAACATTTTCTTTGTAGCAATATGAATGGCCTTGTGTTTAAATGGTGTTATATAAATAAACTTGCATTGCCTTGCCCTACTAATGAATTATAAATAATTTTATTGTGTAGGGTATGTGTTGAGCTGCCTTCCCTCCATGTCAGAGGAGTGTCTGAAGATACATGACCAGATAGAGCTGATCAGAAACCTCAAGCTTCCACCAGACGTCATCATTAACATAAAGGTCCCCCTCTCCTACACATTTTAGTTGGTCATAGTATACATGTACCCACTGCATGTTAGACTTAGCAATTACAACACACAGATGGTATAAACAAATATAAATAAAAATGACAAAACTTTCAGCCAAACCGACACAATTATACATCCAAGACCTACATAGACAAGACAATCGCACACACTTTCCTTATATTCAAATATAGTGTTGCATGGCAAATCTTTCATCAATCATTGAAATTTGGAAAATGAGAAATGAGAAATAAATATATTTCCTAGTTTTCAATAGCTCTTGCGAGGAAATGCTTTTGGTTTGGAATACATTTTCCAAAGCAAGCTTAATTTCCCTCTCATAATTCATACAATGCAATTAAGTTGTAAAGCTTAAAGGTTTCCGCAAGTTCAATGTTCCCACGTGGTACTGCTAATGCATTAACTGTCTATGTACTTAGTGTCCAGACAAGGACCTGAGCCAAAGGCTGTCAGGTGTGAGGCAGCATCCAGCAACGGGCCAGATGTATCCCAGACCAGAGCAGTCAAACACAGAGCAAGAGAGCAGAGTGCAGAGTCCGCTTGAAGAGAGTGAAGAGGGTGAAGCAGAGCAGGTCTGAATCATGAGAGAAACCCTTTTAAACACAGTGTGCGTGAATTTATACGTATTAAAGAGAATTGAGACAACACATAATAATAATATATCTACTTGTCTGGGAGAGAAGAAGGAGAAGGTGATTCAGACGGATGATGTGGACCAGATGGTGCGGACACCAGACAACTTTGCAGAAAAATGTTCTCTCAGGATCAAATTGTACAAAGACACCATTCTGAGACCCCTGGAGGTAAGTTCCATACACCAGTGTTATTGCTTAAAATCTCTCTAAATCTGTTGAAATCTATTCACAAATTAAATTGGAGAGAACCATACATATACAGCTGACAAAAAAGTCTAGTATTAATGTAAAAGTGAGGACTCTGCAATACAATTCAATACCCATTTTGTTATTGATATGTTATTCAGTATTGGTAAAAATCTTTACCGGTAATCTCTTAGGACTACATGGCTTACCACAATCCTCTCTACTTGATTGAACTGGATGGAAACAACAGCCATGAAGAGCTTTACATGGCAAGGCCCTTTTTCACACTTAGGTTATTAAAATAAGTTAGTTCATTTCACTATACACTCTATTCATTTTGCATCAATGCCATTTTGTCCATGGCTTTGTGTCTCCAGTCTGTTATGTCTCGTCTGGAATCTATGGCTTTGAAACGTGCCTCAG
Organism: Lota lota; assembly: GCA_026745465.1. Lineage (NCBI taxonomy): Eukaryota > Metazoa > Chordata > Actinopteri > Gadiformes > Lotidae > Lota > Lota lota. The sequence continues at coordinate 38,449 of JACYXH010000001.1, read as the reverse complement.
TTCCTGTTCTCCTGAGTCAGTCCAGCGAGTTTCTCCCTACTGAAACGGTAAGCTCTTGCAAAATGAAGACTATGCTGAACATTTGGGAATTTATTGAGAAAGTCTTGCTTTTGAGAATGCACTGTTCAGCCTCAATTACCGATGCCGTGGGTCTATGAAGAAGTATAACTTGGTCTTTACTTGTTTTAACTTAGTCATCAAAAACTTGATGCGCATAGACAAATGTAATGGACTCTCATTCAAACGAAAGACTATCAGATCAAGAGTGGCCAAATTTCTCTAACTCCTCTGTGCGCCAATGTTAAAATGGTATTCACACTTACTTTTCTGTTGTGTTGGATTTTCAATTAAAACAGCTCGACAAGCAAATAATGCAATCAAGGATTCTCTCATGACTACATACGATATGTCCTGAGGTGTGTGCTCTTAAAAGGACAGTCCTCATTTTCTCAAGGCGTCTTTACAGGACGATCTGTACAGAGCCATGTCCTCCTCCGAAACCGTGGCTCCTGGTTTCCGGTGGAGAAGGAGTCGCTGGGGCATGACCTGTCCTGTAGCTCTACAAGAGGGCAGCATCATTCAGGGCACGCGTCACTTCTGTGTGGGGTGAGTGTGGCACGGAACCAAAATTGAGAAAGAAATATGAAAAAACGTTCACCTGTTTACGTCCCACATGCATCCGCTTAACAGATTCCAGGACAAGGTATACTTCCTGTCATCTCAGGAGGCCTACCAGAAGTTTCTGGTGAGCCCTCGGCTGTACCTGCTTCCTCCGATGCCCACCCCCCCCTGTAAGGTGGCAGTGGTGGGGCCTCCACTGTCGGGGAAGAGCACTCTGTGTGGCCTTCTGGCCCAGCGCTATGGAGCCCAAGTGGTGGAAGTTGAGGCGCTGTTGCAGCCGCTCCTGGCTCCACTGTTGCAGGACAGGCTTGACAAAATCCCAGAGGACGCCATCCCTAAAGGTGTGGAGAAAATACAGATGCAAATGGACCAAGATGACCAACAGGATGAGGGTAAGCTATAATGAACTGGTTTTAGTGTTACGGCACGACACAAGGGACCCAAGCGCAGGACACACAATACGGAGATGGTAGGGGGTTAAAGGGGTTTATTTTGCAAGACACAGTCAGGGGCAAGGCAAAACGTGGTCGGGCAGGCAGGGGTTCGGCGGCGGGCAGGCAAGCAGACAGTCAGAGTTGGGAGCAGCAGGCGAGTAGTCAGTCAGGCGGGGTTTCGGCAGCAGGCAGGCAGGCAGGTAGACAGGGCAGGCATCCGGGGAGAGCTGGACACAAGGAAGGACAGGTTAGGGAGACGCGAGGACAAAAGAGCAGGAATCTGGGAACGAGGTACTAACTCAGAAAGGTGATACAACGATCTGGCGTCGGCTGCTCGGGAAACGAGGGAGAAGTAGAGTGCGATGATTGATGATTGTTGGCAGGAGTGTAGACCGGAGTGCACGTGGTGAAGTGGCAGCCGGCGCCACTAGGTGGTGGCAGAGGGTGATGTGACATTTAGCCTTTATTTCCTATTACAATTTGTTTAATCTATATTTAATCCCGATTCCGTCCTCTACTTTCTGTGGTTTTCCTGTCAGCTTTAATAAAGGACATCTTATTGCATCTTATCTTAGCTATCTTTTTTGACCTCATTAAGTCTTCTGGTTTTTACAGTGAAAGAGGATAACCCAGTGGTGAAGGAGTTTGTATTTACAGAATCGTCGAAAGCCGAACAAATCAGCACAGGTCCTCCTCCTCCAACAGTGTTTGTTGAAATGTTGGAGAAGCGCATTAAAGAGGTACGGTTCCCAACACATTAACAAGACTCCTATTGGCAGAGGCAGTTGATCGACTTAAACACAAAATATTTAATGATATTTTAATGTAAATTGTGGCACAGTTTAAGTCTTAGTCTTTAAAGATTCCTTTTTTACCACCAGGTGTGATGTTGATTAGCCATTACAAGCCATTTCACAGTCTACCCTCTAGTGACAAATGGGTGTGTCCAACCAGATGTACAATGGGTAGATCAAGCTACCAGCCTACTCATAGGACTGAACCAACTGGTATGCTGGTCTAGCCATAATATATCTGGGTGGATGCTCCTTCTTGGGATGTCACTAGAGTGTAGATTGCGAAATGGCTTGCAATGGCTAAACAACATCACACCTGGTGGTAAAATAGGGAACCTTTAAGCTCCGTGAAGCTCTTGCTCATGTTGTTGTTGTCTTACAGATTATAGAGGCAGATACAGATGCAGCAATAAAGACTGGCTGGGTCTTGGACAACTTTCCCAAGAACTTCTCCCAGTTGGCCAGCCTACAGCAGGCTCATCCTGGGGTGTTGCCAGACTTTTTTGTTTGCCTCATAGACGCCACTGTTGAAGGTAGGATAGAAATAGCCAAAGAAACTCATATAGAAATCTCTAGACTCAAATCAAACACACACAAACATGCACACACTCAGGCAGGGGTACACACACCATCAATTTGTCCCTTGCTCTGCTTCCAGGGAGCACTCTGTTGAAGAGGATGTATGAGAAGGACAGGGAGTCTGTGGACAAAGCCGTGAAGAGGAGGCTGGAGGCAGAACGGTAAAACGTGCTGTAAAATCCTATTACAGCTGGGTTATTGAAACACAGTTTCATTAGGCGCCTTCCTTCTGACTGTAGAACTCATCAGAAGGAGGCAGGGCTGGAGGTTGAAGTGGAGGATGAATCGCAGACTCAACTGAAGACAGTAGAAGAGGCTGATGGTGATTTCTTTCAAGTCTTTTTTAATCTATATATCAGTCTGTCTGTTTCTTGTCTGTCTGCCCATCCACCCCCCATCTTCATCTGTCTTTTTTATAGTAATTTATATATGTACAGACTAAACAACATGAGACCCAGTTTCCTGTTTCATATCCAACCTTCCCCTGAAAATAAACTGTAATGCAATCTTCCTCTCAACAGTTTTCCCCTGATTTACCTTTACACCTGTCCCCCACTAAAGACATGATCCTCCACCTTGACTCCCTTGTACACCTCTTCATCCCTAAAGACATGATGCTCCACCTTGACCTCCTTGTACACCTCTCCATCCCTAAAGACATGATCCTCCACCTTGACTCCCTTGTACACCTCCCATCCCTAAAGACATGATGCTCCACCTTGACTCCCTTGTACACCTCCCCATCCCTAAAGACATGATGCTCCACCTTGACCTCCTTGTACACCCCTCCATCCCTAAAGATATGATCCTCCACCTTGACTCCCTTGTACACCTCCCCATCCCTAAAGACATGATGCTCCACCTTGACTCCCCTGTACACCTCTCCATCCCTAAAGACATGATCCTCTACCTTGACTCCCTTGTACACCTCCCCATCCCTAAAGACATGATGCTCCACCTTGACTCCCTTGTACACCTCCCCATCCCTAAAGACATGATGCTCCACCTTGACTCCCTTGTACACCTCTCCATCCCTAAAGACATGATGCTCCACCTTGACCTCCTTGTACACCTCTCCATCCCTAAAGATATGGTCCCCCCTGAGCAGTGGGTGCTGGGCTACCCAGACGGTCCAGAGATGGATGGCCATAGACTGCGGATCAAGCAGTTTTTGGGGGAGTGGGACAGCATGGAGCCCACTATAACCAGCAGCTTGATCATGCTGGACATTGGCAGTAAGAGCCCCGGGGACCTCCTAAATGAGGTTGTCCACCGGATGGAGAGTAAGTGTTGTTCTAGTGTGTGTGTGTGTGTGTGTGAGTGTGTTTCCAGAGGTTGTGTATCGGAGTTGGATTTGAAAGCACAATAACCTTGTTTTAATCCACCGCAAATGGAAAACTAAAATGACACACATTATTTATTTATTTAACAGGGACAATGGACAGTTAATATATGGACGTTTTTACTGGACTTTATTACGAGTAACCCACAGAAGACGATTCACATTACGTGTACCGCGATCCACAAATATTTGTGGATCCTTACCTATTTCCAAATCCTTACCTATTTCCAAATCCTTACCTATTTCCAAATCCTTACCCCTCATCCAGCTTGTGTACAGATTTTTTTTTTTACAAATTACAATTGCAATCCTTTAGATATACTGAATATATTATTTATTGTAGGACCATTAATAATCTATCCGACATAACCCATGGTTTATTGTGTATTTGTAAAACTAAACTACGACAGTGCCTTTGAATAGCCTTGGAGATATAGCGCCCTCTATAGGTGGATGCTATGTACGCAGCCAGATCTTGCAGATCAGCCGCGGTACACATTGGGCAAAACTCGACGAGATCCACAAATGCGTATAGACGAGTGCACATGTCGTAATCTGTTCTGAAAGTAAGTGTGGAAATAAGTTTAGAAGACACAAGTTAAAAAGGTGTATTTGTGGATCTTGATTGCAAAGCACAAGTGAAAAATGATTGGATCGCGGAACACGCAACGCGAATCGTCTTCTGTGGGTTACGCATATTCAAGTCTTGCGCATTCACATTTTACAGATCATATTGGCACATATTGGACAAAAATCCACAAAGAAAATTTAGCAACTCACAAGAGTCAAATGTGTAAAAGTGAGTGTGGATTTGATTTTACAAGACACAGGCGGGCATTATGCATATGTGGATCATGTAATATCCGTGTGAATAACATTTTACGAAGCACAACTACCAAATATTTGTGGATCGCGGTACACGAATCGTGAATCGTCTTCTGTGGGTTACGCATAATACAGAACAATAAAAACTTTTATTATATTAATAACTCCCAGATTTAGCTAGAAAGCTCAATTTAATCTGCAGCCCCTGAGCAGGAAATACAAAGACAGACAAGTTTTACAAAATAGTTTACAGCAAAAGTCAACATTGCAATGTCCAGTACATAAACATTATAAAATACAACACAAAATTAAAAATCGTCCTGTCTAAGGGGAGCTAATGGTCACATGATGGATTTGATCTCAGCCATGATTTTAGTTGTAATTTAAAAAGGGTAAAATGTAAACTTTGTCTGATACTGGGTGTTAACAGCATTAACAGTTTTTGAAATAAAACCCAACTTTCGACGATCTACAATTAATGTGGGACACGTCCCATTCAAATGTCACATGGTAAAATAAAATATCCACAGAGCCATTCGAGTATTTTGGGTGGGAGGAGTCAGAAGTGGACCTGCAGGAAGAGGAGGACGACGCTCAGGCCCTGGCGGAGCTGGTGAGAGAAGAAGAGGAAGAAGAGGACTCAGCAAGAAGAGATAACCAGGTCATACAGTTACCATGAGATTTAGATTAGGATGTATTCAATAAAAAACGTCACTGATAACATATATTAATCCCAGAGAGGAAATTCGGGGGGTCAAAGCAGTAGTAGAAATTCAAAAAAGAACACATTTTGAACTGTATTCAGTACAAACAAAATACAGAAAACCTCTATATAGGAGTAGTTGCAATGTAAATGTAGATGCTGTGGCCGTTCGAACCCGTTGAGGTGACACTCAACCTTGAAAATACATGTTTGACACAATTAAAAGGGGTTAACAAATAAGTTTTATTAAATAGAAAGGAGGGCTTTGGAGGGGTTAATGTACAACAGGGGGTGAGGCTCTCTGGGCCTGGGTACCCTCAATAGAAGAGTGGTAACAGCAGGGTCAGGGGTAATGAACCGCAGCATCTCCTGGTCTTTTAACAAGTCTGTCTTATAACTCCTCTTTTCTTCTACCAATTGAACAAATCAGCCCATTCGCCACTTACCCCACCCTGGCTTTGCTTGAATTACTCGTGTGCAACCTCTCTCTTCTGTGGCTGAGGAGAGACTGTCTGTTTATGTAGGGGGAGGGTTGATAAGAGAGCTGCAGGTGAGCCTGCAGCAGCTGTGTAGAGTAAAATGTATCATTCAATGACCTCACCCAGCTTCCTGTCGCTGTCCTCTGTGCTGAAGTCTCTCCCCAGCCAATGTGGGGGGCTTTGGCAGCCTGGTCACTGCACAATGCAAAAAGGAAACAGACATTATTGACTTTAATGCATACAAGTGACTAAGATCTTTTACCCTTTATTCCCCTTTTGTGTTCCCCTCACAACTTCAGGAGGACACAACCTCCAAGAGATTGTTCGGGGACACCCTTAATTTCTGCCCCGTGGCTCTAAAGGACCGCCACGTCCTGGTACCCGGGATGGATGACTTGGCTGCCAAGTACCGCGAGAAAACCTTCATCTTCTCTAGCAACAAGGCCCGGGACCGCTTTCTCCTCCACCCCAAGGAGTTTTTGGCGAAGACTGGGCCTCTGAAGGTAGGGTCACATGTAAGAAAAAGGAAGGTGGGAAAGAAAGAAAGGAAGAAAGAAAGAAAATTAGAAAAGATAGCAAGAAAGAAAGAAAGGGGAAAAGAAAGAAAGTAAGAAAGGAAAAAGGAAAGAAAAATAGGAAGAAAGAAATTAAGAAAGAAACAAAGAAAGGAAAAAAAGAAAGAGACACACACCGACAGACAGACAAAGGGACCTACCTCTTGTTCTTCGTTTACCCACAGCCCCCGGCGCTTAGGGTCCTAATGCTTGGTACCCGAGGGTCGGGGAAGTCCTTCCACGGCAGTTGGCTGGCCCATCAGCTGGGCGTCTTCCACATCCAGTTCAGAGAGCGTCTCCAGGAGCTGATCCTCGCCAAGACCCAGAGCCGGGTGGTCCGCACTGATGAGGCGGAACCCCCAGAGGAGGAGCCCCCCGAGGACCTGGAGGCCCCGATGAAAGATTCTGGAGGAAGGGGTGAGCCGGGGACAGAGGCGCCACCCGAGGAGGAACCTGAGGTCAGCCTTCACAGAATCATTGAGTGTAGAACTACTCATCCTTTACATTTTCTATGAAGGTTTCCCTATTTGAATGAATGAATGTGCTCGAATAGGCAAAGGGGACGCTGAGCGAGGAAGAGGCGGCCATCAAAGCCTACCTCTCTGATGGGGAACCACTGCCTTCAGAGATACTGGACACCGTGCTGGCATTGTACTGGGAGCAAGAGCCCTTCAGGTAATGCTAAATCACCTCAACCCCCCGTCCTCCCTTCGACTCCCAATTCCATTCACCATATGTATTTCACCATTTTATTTTCAGTAATGCTGATTCGGTTATGTTTGTATGCTTTAAACAGAACCTTTCACGCCGTGTGACTTTGATCTGTTTCGTGTTCCCCTCTCAGGTCCACAGGGTTTATCCTGGAGGGCTTCCCCCAGAGCCCGGAGGAGGTGAGTTACATGGTGCAGCAGCAACTCTTCCCTGACCTCGCGGTTGTCATGGCGGCCGACGTCAGTCACGTGGTGAAGCATCTACTGCCGCCGCGTCTACAGGCCTGGAGGGAGCGCCGTGAGCGCCGCAGAGCCCAGATGCAGCTCACCAGTGACCGGCGGCGCAAGCTTCAGGTGAGCGAGCGGGAGTTCCTCTGGCTTTGGGACATGATGAGGAATTCACTTTGTACCTGGGGGAGGGTGGGTTGGACATTGACTTAACAGTGAAGGACGTATGCCTGTGGCCATGTCCACACTGATGCGGATACGTTTCAAATTGCAGATAGTTGACTATCCCAGCATTGGGATGGTCCATCCACACTAAAACTGTGTTTTTGTCCACCAACACCTAACGTTTTCATATACCCTCTCCCAAGTGGATCAGTTTGGTCACCTGTGTGTCTCCTAGTGTAGGCGTGGAATGAATGCACATGTAAATGGAGGGTTTAAAAAAAAAAACACTGTTGTATGATTGTGAGGTAATCCAAACTTGTGTTCTGGATGTGCCCATCAGAGAAGGCACGAACTGAAACAGGGAAAACGCTTTTTGTAAGGACATACACAGTTTGACTGTGGATTGATAGTGCTTTTTGAAAATCCTACTGAAAGGATCTCTCCTACAAAATAGCGGCATTCTTAGATATAGCTGGAGTAGTGTGGACATAGCCTCTATCTCTCTGCTACAGGAGGAGGCCATCGTCAAGAGGAGAGCTGAACTTCTGGCAAAGATAGGCTTGGAGCTGGCAAGAGGACAATCGGTGAGCAGCACTGCAACCATCCCCAACACAAACACAAACACACACCACACACACAAACCACTATTCAATTCAATACGGCACAACCAACATTTAAACACACCAATCCATTTCCACTGCCTTCTAACCCTCACATGACCTTCCCTCAGAAGAAAAGAGGCAGTGACGAGGAGGAGGATGATGACGATGAAGACGAAACATCTGGTGACAACGTGGAGGACGAAATGGAGGCCATACTGCGGGATGAGTTCCCCCCAGAGGAGGAGGAGGAAGATGACGGTGGGAATGAAGAGAGCGAGGAGGCGGCAGCCGAGAGGCTGGAGATGAAGATAGGAGTGTGCTTTGACATGGACAGCAATGGCCTCTCCATCGTAACGGTACAGAGGCTTGGCACTAGCCAAGATGACTTGGTAACCCCATAAACATCTGTTTACTATATTCACACAGTGTGCTATTCTTTAAAGAGGGAGGAAACTAAACCAATTTGTTTCTGCTGTCAATAAAAGGTTCATGATAAGCATATAGTGAAAGATCTATTCTTAATGGAATTTTGACTTGATGAAAATGTTTCATAGTGCTGATTGTGCACGATCAGAGATTGTAGTTTTTTTGGTGCCATAGTGACTGATCTGTTTCATCCTATTTTATTTCTCGGCTTTATTGTCAGAAGAGAAAGAAAATGTTGACAAAAACTTCTGAGACACTTGCCATCCAAGTCATACAATGGTCATGGATTGTCTTTGGACAATGTTCACTGCACACCAGTGTTGTCTGAGTGCAATCAAAGCAGTGCTTCTAAATGATCAAGAAACACCAAAGAGCTCTAAATGTTTTTTTTAAATGTCATCATAGGAGCTCCTGGTTGAACAAAGCATCCCCAACGTGTCTGTGAACGCAGCCCAGAAACCGCAGATAGTTCGCTACCAGCTGCTCCAGAAGATCCAGCCACTGCTGTCTAACAGGGAGTCCCTCTTCCAGCGATGCCAGCCCCTCAGCCACAGCCTGGCCCGCAGGCTGCTGCGAGCCTCCTACAAGTTCCACAGTGCATTTCGCTGCTGGGACCCTGTCAAGGTGCGTCCAACATTGCCTGATATATTCAGGCATCACCAGATGTTTGACTTGATATGTAGAGTATACAAAGACACCAAAAATGTACTATAGGGTACACTAACAAGCGCAGTAGCCGACATAATTCTCTTTAGAAATCTTCTTGACGTTCACAACTACTGGAGCATCATGTTGTGAGATACAGGCGTTATTTTTTCAACCAACAAACATAACTTGTAGGAGCACTTTGTGAAGTCAAAAGAATCACTCAATACAATCACAATTCAAAAATAGATATTATTACCATTGCCTCTCTCTCTGTTTCTGTCTGTCTCTCTCCCTCCCCCTCCCTCCCTCCAGTATGCAGAAGGAGACCTGATCCAGCCAGTCTACACCCCATACCCGCTGCTCTTCCACCACTACATATATTTCTTCGCCTCCAAGGAGACCCGCAACACCTTCATGCGTAACCCTATCAAGTACCTCAAGCAGAACAAGCCCAACCCCTCACTTCCCATTAAAGTGGCTGTAATAGGTCCACCCAAATCTGGAAAAACCACAGGTTAGACTCAAGTGTGTCATAAGCCACTGGGCAATTTAGTCAAGTTAAAGCACTTTTTTTCCTTTTTGTTTCTTTTCTTGCCTTCTTTCTTTCTTCTCATACCAACACAGTTCTTACTCTCTTTCTGTAAGTGGCCCAGATGTTTGTCAAGGAGCACGGCGTTGCACGGCTCTCCATCGGTGGGGCCATGCGCATGGTGCTGAGTGCTCAGGGCCACACGGAGCTGGCTGCACAGATGAAAAAGTACCTCTCCTCGGGCCTCACGGTGCCAGACGAACTGGCCATCCAGTGCCTGGAGGTGGCACTGATGAGCTCGGTGTGCAGCACCAGAGGGTGAGATGTAGGAGATGTAGGGAGAGGGCTTGTTAAGCTATGCTGGTGTGAAGTCCGTCATAAGGGTTTACATAGTAAGTCTTCACAAAAAGTGAATTCTTGAATTTGAAAGAAATGGCAAAACAACAAATTTACTGTATGCGTGGTCAGTAACACGAGTAACTAGTCTTAAAGAAAAAAATAAGAAAAGCTAACCTGTGTTTCTTACCCTGCCAGTTACGTCCTGGATGGCTTCCCTGTGACCCTGAAGCAGGCAGAGCTGATGGAGGTTCGCAGCATCATCCCCATGGTGGTGCTGGAGCTGGAGCTGGACACGGCAGAGGTGCTCAAGAGGGGCCTGGTCGACAAGAGCAGATCCAACAAGTATAGAGCAAACCTCAACAACAACATCAGCAACCACAACCACTCGAATCAAATCTAAAGTCTTGGGCTGCAAATTGTTTCCAAATTGCTTCTTTCCTTTTTTTTTGTTGTCATGAATGTTACCAGAACTCCTTTGGATGTTCTGAGCTGCTCTGGCTATCTGACTCTCACGCTAACCCTGCACCCTAGGCCTCACCCGATGCCCGACAGCTCTGAGATCCTCCACATCCGTAACCTCCACTACAAGCAGGATGCAGTCGCAGTGAGGCGTCACTTCCTGCAGCAGTACGGGAACTGGACCCCGCTGGAAGGATCCAGGAGCAAATGGTGGCTCTGGATCCACGCTCTGGAGGAAATCCGCCTTGGCATGAATTGCATCCACAGCTTCTTGGAAAGGAGCAGTAAAGGTAACACTAGAATGATGGTAATCTATCTATTCTTCTGTCTGTGTTGTGAAGTTGTATCCTTTTGTATTGCTCTAAACCTGATGTATCATGTAGGGCAGGCAGCCTGCATCAACAGGCTATGTATCACCCCCAAGGAGTTCCAGTCTCGGCTGGGGGAGTTTGGTCTGTATTGCCCTGTCTGTCTTGCCCTGTTCTGCCACTTGGTGGATACCTCAGGCAATATCTCGCTGGCATTGGCAGCTGAATACAGGGCACACTACTACAAGATGTGTTGCCCTGATCACCTGGAGGTACTTTTCTATTTTTTTCATGACACAATTCATATTTATTTTACAGTGAATCTGTAGATTAATATGTAGATGAAGGGTGCATAGTAGTGTGGTGTTTGCCTCCCAGGCTAAAAGTACTGTCCCAGTGTCCCAATGTCTTCCTTGAGCAAAATGACTAACTCTTGCCTGCTATTTAACAGCATGTTAATTCCCTGTCAAAAGTTCCAACATAAATAAGCCTGATGTGATTGATTCCTGGTGGCCCCAGCGGTTCCTGACCACTCCAGGTCAGTTTGTTATCCCTGGGTGTCCGCACGCTCTCCCGCCACCCCATCTATTGCCCCGGCGGCTGACAGAGGGTCAGGTGAAGGACAGGTTCCCCCTTCAGCTGGTGTTGAGGGGCTACTGCCCAGTCACTTATCTGGATGGAAAGCAAAGGTACCAACCCCCCTGCAAAACACAGTCGGTGTGTTCTGTCTGTCTAGAAAGGAGTGCCACAGTATTCACCAGTTTTGTACTGTTTCACAAAAGTGATATTGTTTTTTATTTAATCCGTTGATCCTTAATTTAGGTACGAAGCTCTGGTCCGAGGAAATATGGAATTTGCTGTGGAATATCGGGAACGTATCTACATTTTTGAGACAAAACAAAAGCAGGAGATGTTTTTACGGTAGGCATATTCATCGTTGTAATATCAATCACTGCTTTAATGAAACGGATTTGAAGATGAACGATCAACATGTATCTGTTATGGATTAAGGCTGCCTGAAACCTATTGGGACCAGAAGCTTCCCAACAGGGTGCCTCCTATTTGTGAGCCTTTCAGACTCACCTCACTCCCAATGCTGGGTTACTTGCAACAGGTAAGAACCAAACTCAAATACTCTAGAACAGCGGTTTTCAAAAAGTGGGGCGCAGTAGCGGAACAAGAGAGTCATGGGATGGCCACAATAATCAAAAATATATATGAATGTCTAATTCATTGGATGACACTCACATTTCACTCATTGTGGGTTTTTGTTGTCAGTTACAAACATTCTAAAACATGCTACAAATATCACTGAATTCATTATGCTCCAACTTTATCTATACTCAACTGACATTCAAAATGTTGATGTTCCCATAACTTGAGTAGCAGTCAGGTTAGAAAAGGTTTGCTAGAACAGATTGCGGATGCCTATTGGGGTAGCTGTTGAAGACGCGTTTCCTCAAATGTCCAGCAGATATGTGCTTTGAACTCAGGTCTGCTTTTCTTCTTCCTGGTCAGGGGGTGGCTGAAGCCATCATCAAGGCCATGACAGCTGTTGGCTGTCTCAAACCAAAGTATCCCTTCCTTAGTTTGAAAACATCAGCTCTCCTCTACATGCCCTTCTACCTGAAAGGTAAACAAGTCTAATGAAAAAGAAAGCCCTGATCATGCATCAAGTAATCAAGGATAAATAAATAATAACTTCTCCCCACAGCTTTCAACCCCAGTAGTTCAGACTACATCCGCCAGAAGTACAGGAAGAAACTTGCATTGTTTGAAGAAAGCTGTGAGCTCATTCCCTACCTGGTCTCCACCATGACGAGGAACTGCAGATCTCCCAGTACACAACCGACTGACTTTGAGTTGAAATTGCACAAGTTCCTGGCCTTAAGAGACTACCAAGGCACTGCTAGTGAGGTGTAACAGGTATTAGTTACAGTATTGAGGGGCGTTAAAGGATAATATCAACTGGATATGTGTGAATTTTCTATGTATTTCCTGGTTTCATTTACGGTTCTTTGTGCCTAAATAAAATGAGTACCATTCATAATGATGTTGCTACTTGTGAAACAACATAACAGCAACTTATTTTTATACACCTTTAATTAATACAACTATTTACATTACTTAAAATGTCTGTTTGACCCACTCACCAGATTCCAAAAAAATAAAAAAAATAATGCACATTCACTAAGCTTAGCAATTTAGAATGAGTATGGCTTTCGGTGTACAAGTTACTGGCCACAGATGCTATTCTGTTGCTCTCTAGTGTTATTTACGGAGCCCGGGAGGTGACATGGCAGTGCGCGCTTTACCAAACACGTGGCCTCGAGCGTGGCAACGCCCTGCACTCTGGTGGCTGCCTGTGGGAGTTTAACCACTTTGTCGATAGAAGTGCTTAAAACCAGGAAATGAAATTCCATCACGAGTCCGTATGGTCTAACTGTACTCACTCGAGGCCACGTGTTTGGTGGGCCTCGAGCATGGCACTCGCCTCCCATTCATTTTGTATTGGTCGCGTGGTCGCGTGAGGCAACTTTATGCAAATGAGCGCGTCTTGCAGTGCAGGTTCTGCCAATGCAATTGGACAATCGTATGGCATATGGATTAGTGGTGGAATTTAATTTCCTGGTTTTAAGCACTTCCACTGACAAAGTGGTAAACTCCCACAAGCAGCCACTAGAGAGAGTGCAGGGCCACGCGTTTGGTGGGGCCGGGAAGCGAGTGCCACGCATTTGGTGGGGCTGTACGCACGCGCGCTTTAAGTAAGTCGCCTCAGTCGAAACCCATGCAACTGAGAGGAATTACTCTTTCTCCGGAGGAGAAGCAGCGCCGTATCAGTAAAGGACTCTGTTTATACTGTGCACGCTCAGGCCATCATTGGCTCGCCTGCCCGGAGCATCCGGGAAATGGTTTGGCTCGCTAGTCACAGGAGGGGTGGTAGCGGGTTGGCAGCCCTCCTCTACCCAGCACGATTCCCGTACCTTCTTAACAGTTGTGTTACAGTGGGCCCACTGTACTCGAGACATTTACGCTCTCATTGACTCTGGGGCAGCGGAGAGCCTCATTGACCCATGCCTGGTCCAGGAGTGGGCTGTTCCCCTACAACCTCTCTCTGAACCTGTCCCTGTTAAAGCCCTTGATGGCCGACCCTTGGGGTCGGGTACTATCACACACTGCACTATCCCACTCCATCTCCAGGTAGGAGGTAGGCAGAAAGAGATTATTCCATTTTTTATTGTTGACTTCTGATTCTCCCCTAGTATTTGGTCACCCCTGGTTAGCGACCTGTATGTACCACATTGACTGGTTAGCGGGCCAAATTGTCCAGAAGGATAGATCTACACCTAGCCGATACCAGGTTCTACAGTCCAGCTCCCTCACATGTCTAGCTGTCGTCTCCACAGGTAGGGTAGAGTCCTCGGAGGGTCATAGCAGCAACTACCTGTCCAGTATTCCCAGGGAGTACTGGGATCTGGGGGAAGTATTTAGCAAGATACGCGCAAAGGACTTACCTCCCCATAGACCGTATGACTGCGCCATAGACGTTTTACCAGTACGTCTCGTACCGCTCTCTCTCCTCCCGTGGCGTTCCCGTGTTGTCGGGGGTTCTCTCTCTCGAAGCCACGCCGAGCGCCGCTCATATCCGCGTTTTCTCCTAGGTCGCAGGTGCCGCCCATTTCGGTGATTGCAATCACCGCTAATGAGCTCCGGCGTGCGATCTTCCGGAGGGGTTGGTAGACTCCATCTACCACCGCTCCCCTGAGCCGCCAGGGGTGGTTTTCTGGAGCCGGGTTGCCACACTCCTCTACCCTTTGATGAAGGCCCGGGCTTCTCCAGAACGCCAAGCGGCCGGCGTCGCGATGGATCAGGGCGTCGGCGTGTTTTCGCCCCGGACGCTGGTCCCCCTGGGAGCTGTAGCCCTGCCGACGGGATCTTTCCCTCCGATCCCCGTTATCCTATCCGGAGGTCTCCACCGGGGAGCATTGGGCCATGGGGCCAACCCGGTTAGGTTTAACAACACAGCTACCCGGTTAGGTTTAACAATACGTCTACCCGGTTAGGTTTAACAACACGGCTGCCCGGTTAGGTTTAACAACACTGCTGCCCGGTTAGGTTTAACAACACAGCTACCCGGTTAGGTTTAACAATACGTCTACCCGGTTAGGTTTAACAACACGGCTGCCCGGTTAGGTTTAACAACACTGCTACCCGGTTAGGTTTAACAATACGTCTACCCGGTTAGGTTTAACAACACGGCTGCCCGGTTAGGTTTAACAACACTGCTACCTGGTTAGGTTTAACAACACAGCTACCCGGTTAGGTTTAACAACACTGCTACCCGGTTAGGTTTAACAACACGGCTACCCGGTTAGGTTTAACAACACTGCTACCCGGTTAGATTTAACAACACGGCTACCCGGTTAGGTTTAACAACACGGCTACCCGGTTAGGTTTAACAACACGGCTACCCGGTTAGGTTTAACAACACGGCTACCCGGTTAGGTTTAACAACACGGCTACCCGGTTAGGTTTAACAACACGGCTACCCGGTTAGGTTTAACAACACGGCTACCCGGTTAGGTTTAACAACACGGCTACCCGGTTAGGTTTAACAATACGTCTACCCGGTTAGGTTTAACAACACGGCTGCCCGGTTAGGTTTAACAACACTGCTACCCGGTTAGGTTTAACAATACGTCTACCCGGTTAGGTTTAACAACACGGCTGCCCGGTTAGGTTTAACAACACTGCTACCTGGTTAGGTTTAACAACACAGCTACCCGGTTAGGTTTAACAACACTGCTACCCGGTTAGGTTTAACAACACAGCTACCCGGTTAGGTTTAACAACACTGCTACCCGGTTAGATTTAACAACACTACTACCCGGTTATGTTTAACAACACTGCTACCCGGTTAGTTTAACAACACGGCTACCCGGTTAGGTTTAACAACACGGCTACCCGGTTAGGTTTAACAACACGGCTACCCGGTTAGGTTTAACAACACGGCTACCCGGTTAGGTTTAACAACACGGCTACCCGGTTAGGTTTAACAACACGGCTACCCGGTTAGGTTTAACAACACGGCTACCCGGTTAGGTTAAACAACACGGCTACCCGGTTAGGTTAAACAACACGGCTACCCGGTAAGGTTTAACAACACGGCTACCCGGTAAGGTTTAACAACACGGCTACCCGGTTAGGTTTAACAACACGGCTACCCAGTTACGTTTAACAACACGGCTACCCGGTTAGGTTTAACAACAGGCTACCCGGTTAGGTTTAACAACACGGCTACCGGGTTAGGTTTAACAACACTGCTACCCTGTTAGGTTTAATAACACAGCTACCCGTTTGTTAAACAACACAGCTACGCGGTTAGGGTTAACAACACAGCTACCCGGTTAGGTTTAACAACACAGCTACCCGTTTAGGATTAACAAAACAGAACCCGGGTTAACGACACAGCTACCTGTTAGGTTTAACAACACAGGCTACACAGGTTAGGCTTAACAACACGGCTACCCGGCTAGGTTTAACAACACGGCTACCCGGTTAGGTTTAACAACACAGCTAACCGGTTAGGTTTAACAACACAGCTACCCGGTTAGGTTTAACAACACGGCTACCCGGTTAGGTTTAACAACACGGCTACCCGGTTAGGTTTAACAACACAGCTACCCGGTTAGGTTTAACAACACAGCTACCCGGTTAGGTTTAACAACACAGCTACCCGGTTAGGTTTAACAACACAGCTACCCGGTTAGGTTTAACAACACAGCTACCCGGTTAGGTTTAACAATACAGCTACCCGGTTAGGTTTAACAACACAGCTACCCGGTTAGGTTTAACAACACAGCTACCCGGTTAGGTTTAACAACACAGCTACCCGGTTAGGTTTAACAACACAGCTACCCGGTTAGGTTTAACAACACAGCTACCCGGTTAGGTTTAACAACACAGCTACCGGTTAGGTTTAACAACACGGCTACCCTGTTAGGTTTAACAACACGCTACCGGTTAGGTTTAACAACACAGCTACCCGGTTAGGTTTTAACAACACAGCTACCCGGTTAGGTTTAACAACACAGCTACCCGGTTAGGTTTAACAACACAGCTACCCGGTTAGGTTTAACAACACAGCTACCCGGTTAGGTTTAACAACACAGCTACCCGGTTAGTTTAACAACACGGCTACCCGGTTAGGTATAACAACACAGCTACCCGGTTAGGTTTAACAACACAGCTACCCAGGTTAGGTTTAACAACACAGCTACACGGTTAGGTTTAACAACACAGCTACCCGGTTAGGTTTAACAACACAGCTACCCGGTTAGGTTTAACATACAGCTACCGGTTAGGTTTAACAACACAGCTACCCGGTTAGGTTTAACAACACAGCTACCCGGTTAGGTTTAACCAACACAGCTACCCGGTTAGGTTTAACAACACAGCTACCCGGTTAGGTTTAACAACACGGCTACCCGGTTAGGTTTAACAACACAGCTATCCGGTGAGGTTTAACAACACGGCTACCCTGTTAGGTTTAACAACACGGCTACCCGGTTAGGTACCCGATTATGTTTAACATCACAGCTACCGGGTTAGGTTTAACAACACAGCTACCCGGTTAGATCTAACAACACTGCTACCCGGTTAGGTTTAACCACACATCTACCAGGTTAGGTTTAACAACACAGCTACCCGGTTAGGTTTAACATCACAGCTACCCGGTTAGGTTTAACAACACAGCTACCCGGTTAGGTTTAACAACACAGCTACCCGTTAGGTTTAACAACACAGCTACCCATTTAGTTTTAACATCACAGCTACCCGAGTTAGGTTTAACAACACTGCTACATACCGATTAGGTTTAACCACTACAGCTACCGGTTAGGTTATACAACACAGCTACCCGGTTAGGTTAACAACACAGCTACCCGGTTAGGTCTTACAACACAGGCTACACCGGTTAAGGTTAAACATCCACGGCAGCCGGTCTACCAGGTTAGGTTTAACAATACAAGCTACCCGGGTTAGGATTTAACAACACAAGCTAACCCGATTAGGTTTAACAACACAGCTACCCCCCCAGGTTAGGTTTAACAACACAGCTACCCGGTTATGTTAACAACACCAGCTACCTGTTTAGGTTTAACAACACAGCTACCCTGGTAGTTTATGTTAACAACAGCTACCGATTAGGTTTAACAACACAGCTACCCGGTTAGGTTTAACAACACGGCTACCCGGTTAGGTTTAACAACACGGCTACCCAGTTAGGTGCCCGATTAGGGTTAACAACACAGCTACCCGGTTAGGTTTAACAACACAGCTACCCGGTTAGGTTTAACAACACAGCTACCCGGTTAGGTTTAACAACACTGCTACCCGGTTAGGTTTAACAACACTGCTACCCGGTTAGGTTTAACAACACAGCTACCCGTTTAGGTTTAACAACACGGCTACCCGGTTAGGTACCCGGTTAGGTTTAACAAAACGGCTACCCGGTTAGGTTTAACAACACGGCTACCCGTTTAGGTTTAACAACACTATTACCCGGTTAGGTTTAACAACACAGCTACCCGGTTAGGTTTAACAACACAGCTACCCGGTTAGGTTTAACAACACAGCTACCCGGTAAGGTTTAAAACACAGCTACCGCTTAGGTTTAACAGCACTGCTACCCGGTTAGGTTTAACAACAACGCTACCCGGTTTAGTTTTTAACAACACAGCTACCCAGGTTAGGTTTAACATCACAGCTACCCGGTTAGGTTTATACAACACAGCTACACGGTATAGGTATTAACAATCACTGCTACCCGGTGAGGTTTAACAACAAGCTACCGGTTAGGTATTAACAACACTGCTACCCTGTTAGGTTTAACAACACAGCTACCCGGTTAGCGTTTACAACACTGCTACCCGGTTAGGTTTAACAACACAGCTACCCGTTAGGTTTAACAACACAGCTACCGGTTAGGCTTTAACAACACACTACCCGTTTAGGTTTAACATCACAGCTACCCGGTTAGGTTTAACAACACAGCTACCCCGGTTAGGTTTAACAACACGGCTACCCTGTTAGGTTTAACAACACAGCTACCCGGTTAGGTTTAACAAGCACTGCTACCCGGTTAGGTTTAACAACACGGCTACCCGGTTAGGTTTAACTAACACAGCTATCCGGTTAGGTTTAACAACACGCTACCCGGTTAGGTTTAACAACACAGCTACCCGGTTAGGTTTAACAACACAGCTACCCGGTTAGGTTTAACAACACAGCTACCCGGTTAGGTTTAACAACACAGCTACCGGTTAGGTTTAACAACACAGCTACCCGGTTAGGTTTAACAACACTGCTACCGGTTAGGTTTAACAACACTGCTACCCGGTTAGGTTTAACAACACAGCTACCCGGTTAGGTTTAACAACACAGCTACCTGGTTAGGTTTAACAACACAGGCTACCCTGTTAGGTTAACAACACGGCTACCCGGTTAGTTTAACAACACTGCTACCCGGTTAGGTTTAACAACACAGCTACCCGGTTAGGTTTAACAACACGGCTACCCGGTTAGGTTTAAACAACACAGCTACCCGGTAGGTTTAACAACACAGCTACCCTGTTAGGTTTAACACACAGGCTACCCGGTTAGGTTTAACAACACGGCCTAGCCGTTAGGTTTAACAACACAGCTACCCGGTTAGGTTTAACAACACAGCTACCCGGTTAGGTTTAACAACACAGCTACCCGGTTAGGTTTAACAACACAGCTACCCGGTTAGGTTTAACAACACAGCTACCCGGTTAGGTTTAACAACACAGCTACCCGGTTAGGTTTAACAACACGGCTACCCGGTTAGGTTTAACAACACAGCTACCCGGTTAGGTTTAACAACACAGCTACCCGGTTAGGTTTAACAACACAGCTACCCGGTTAGGTTTAACAACACAGCTACCCGGTTAGGTTTAACAACACAGCTACCCGGTTAGGTTTAACAACACAGCTACCCGGTTAGGTTTAACAACACAGCTACCCGGTTAGGTTTAACAACACAGCTACCCGGTTAGGTTTAACAACACAGCTACCCGGTTAGGTTTAACAACACAGCTACCCGGTTAGGTTTAACAACACAGCTACCCGGTTAGGTTTAACAACACAGCTATCCGGTGAGGTTTAACAACACGGCTACCCTGTTAGGTTTAACAACACGGCTACCCGGTTAGGTACCCGATTATGTTTAACATCACAGCTACCGGGTTAGGTTTAACAACACAGCTACCCGGTTAGATCTAACAACACAGCTACCCGGTTAGGTTTAACCACACACCTACCAGGTTAGGTTTAACAACACGGCTACCCGGTTAGGTTTAACATCACAGCTACCCGGTTAGGTTTAACAACACAGCTACCCGGTTAGGTTTAACAACACAGCTACCCGGTTAGGTTTAACAACACAGCTACCCGTTAGGTTTAGCAACACAGCTACCCGGTTAGGTTTAACAACACAGCTACCCGGTTAGGTTTAACAACACAGCTACCCGGTTAGGTTTAACAACACAGCTACCCGGTTAGGTTTAACATCACAGCTATCCGGTGAGGTTTAACAACACGGCTACCCGGTTAGGTTTAACAACACAGCTACCCGGTTAGGTTTAACAACACAGCTACCGGGTTAGGTTTAACAACACAGCTACCCGGTTAGGTTGAACAACACAGCTACCCGGTTAGGTTTAACAACACAGCTTCCCGGTTAGGTTTAACAACACAGCTACCCGGTTAGTTTAACAACACAGCTACCAGGTTAGGTTTAACAACACGGCTACCCGGTTAGGTTTAACAACACGGCTACCCGGTTAGGTTGAACAACACGGCTACCCGGTTAGGTTTAACAACACGGCTACCCGGTTAGGTTTAACAACACAGCTACCCGGTGAGGTTTAACAACACTGCTACCACGGTTAGGTTTAACAACACAGCTACCCGGTTAGGTTTAACAACACAGCTACCCGGTTAGGTTTAACAACACAGCTACCCGGTTAGGTTTAACAACACAGCTACACGGTTAGGTTTGACCAACACAGCTACCCGATTAGGTTTAACAACACAGCTTCCCGGTTAGGTTTAACAACACAGCTACCCGGTTAGGTTTAACAACACAGCTATCCGGTTAGGTTTAACAACACGGCTACCAGGTTAGGTTTACAGATCACAGCTACCGGGTTGGTTTAACAACACAGCTACCCGGTTAGGTTTAACAACACAGCTACGCCTGTTAGGTTTAACCACACAGCTACACGGTTAGGGTTTAACAATACAGCTACCGTTAGGTTTAAGCAACACGGCTACCCGGTTAGGTTTAACATCACAGCTACCCGGTTAGGTTTTAACAACACAGGCTACCCGGTTAGGTTTAACAACACCGGCTACCCGGTTAGGTTTAACATCACAGCTACCGGGTTAGGTTTAACAACACAGCTACCCGTTTAGGTTTAACAACACTGCTACCCGGTTAGGTTTAACAACACAGCTACCCGGTTAGGTTTAACAACACAGCTACCCGGTTAGGTTTAACAACACAGCTACCCGTTAGGTTTAACAACAAGCTACCCGGTTAGGTTTAACAACACTACCTACCCGATTAGGTTTAACAACACAGCTAACCCGGGTTAGGTTTAACATCGACAGCTACCCGGTTAGGTTTAACAACACTGCTACCCGGTTAGGTTTAACAACACAGCTAGCCGGTTAGGTTCTAACAACACAGCTACCCTGTTAGGTTTAACAACACAGCTACCATGGTTAGGTTTAACAACACAGCTACCCGGTTAGGTTTAACAACACAGCTACCCGGTTAGTTTAACAACACAGCTATCCGGTGAGGTTTAACAACACGGCTACCCTGTTAGGTTTAACAACACGGCTACCCGGTTAGGTACCCGATTATGTTTAACATCACAGCTACCGGGTTAGGTTTAACAACACAGCTACCCGGTTAGATCTAACAACACTGCTACCCGGTTAGGTTTAACAACACAGCTACCCGGTTAGGTTTAACCACACACCTACCCGGTTAGGTTTAACAACACAGCTACCCGGTTAGGTTTAACAACACAGCTACCCGGTTAGGTTTAACAACACAGCTACCCGGTTAGGTTTAACAACACAGCTACCCGCTTAGGTTTAACAACACAGCTACCCAGTTAGGTTTAACATCACAGCTACCCGGTTAGGTTTAACAACACAGCTACACGGTTAGGTTTAACAATACAGCTACCCGGTTAGGTTTAACAACACAGCTACCCGGTTAGGTTTAACATCACAGCTACCCGGTTAGGTTTAACAACACAGCTACCCGGTTAGGTTTAACATCACAGCTACCCGGTTAGGTTTAACAACACAGCTACACGGTTAGGTTGAACAACACAGCTACCCGGTTAGGTTTAACAACACAGCTTCCCGGTTAGGTTTAACATCACAGCTACCCGGTTAGGTTTAACAACACAGCTATCCGGTGAGGTTTAACAACACGGCTACCCTGTTAGGTTTAACAACACAGCTACCCGGTTAGGTTTAACAACACGGCTACCCGGTTAGGTTTAACAACACGGCTACCCGGTTAGGTTTAACAACACAGCTATCCGGTGAGGTTTAACAACACGGCTACCCTGTTAGGTTTAACAACACGGCTACCCGGTTAGGTTTAACAACACAGCTACCCGATTAGGTTTAACATCACAGCTACCCGGTTAGGTTTAACATCACAGCTACCCGGTTAGGTTTAACAACACGGCTACCCGGTTAGGTTTAACAACACGGCTACCCTGTTAGGTTTAACAACACTGCTACCCGGTTAGGTTTAACAACACAGCTACCCGGTTAGGTTTAACAACACAGCTACCCGGTTAGGTTTAACAACACAGCTACCCGGTTAGGTTTAACAACACAGCTACCCGGTTAGGTTTAACAACACAGCTACCCGGTTAGATTTAACAACACTAGCTACCCTGTTAGGTTTAACAACACAGCTACCCGGTTAGGTTTAACAACACAGCTACCCGGTTAGGTTTAACATCACAGCTACCAGGTTTAACAACACGGCTACCCGGTTAGGTTTAACACACAGCTACCCGGTTAGGTTTAACAACACAGCTACCGGTTAGGTTTAACAACACAGCTACCCGGTTAGGTTTAACAACACAGCTACCCGGTTAGGTTTAACAACACAGCTACCCGGTTAGGTTTACAACACAGCTACCCGGTTAGGTTTAACAACACAGCTACCCGGTTAGGTTTAACAACACAGCTACCCGGTTAGGTTTAACAACACGGCTACCCGGTTAGGTTTAACAACACGGCTACCCGGTTAGGTTTAACAACACAGCTACCCGGTTAGGTTTAACAACACAGCTACCCGGTTAGGTTTAACAACACAGCTACCCGATTAGGTTTAACAACACAGCTACCCGGTTAGGTTTAACAACACAGCTACCCGGTTAGGTTTAACAACACAGCTACCCGGTTAGGTTTAACAACACAGCTACCCGGTTAGGTTTAACAACACTGCTACCCGGTTAGGTTTAACAACACAGCTACCGGTTAGGTTTAACAACACAGCTACCCGTTAGGTTTAACAACACAGCTACCCGGTGAGGTTTAACAACACAGCTACCCTGTTAGGTTTAACAACACGGCTACCCGGTTAGGTTTAACAACACAGCTACCGGGTTAGGTTTAACAACACAGCTACCCGGTTAGATCTAACAACACTGCTACCCGGTTAGGTTTAACCACACACCTACCAGGTTAGGTTTAACAACACGGCTACCCGGTTAGGTTTAACATCACAGCTACCCGGTTAGGTTTAACAACACAGCTACCCGGTTAGGTTTAACAACACAGCTACCCGCTTAGGTTTAACAACACAGCTACCCAGTTAGGTTTAACATCACAGCTACCCGGTTAGGTTTAACAACACAGCTACACGGTTAGGTTTAACAATACAGCTACCCGGTTAGGTTTAACAACACAGCTACCCGGTTAGGTTTAACATCACAGCTACCCGGTTAGGTTTAACAACACAGCTACCCGGTTAGGTTTAACAACACAGCTACCCGGTTAGGTTTAACAACACAGCTACCCGGTTAGGTTTAACAACACAGCTACCCGGTTAGGTTTAACAACACAGCTACCCGGTTAGGTTTAACATCACAGCTACCCGGTTAGGTTTAACAACACAGCTATCCGGTTAGGTTTAACAACACGGCTACCCGGTTAGGTTTAACAACACAGCTACCCGGTTAGGTTTAACAACACGGCTACCCGGTTAGGTTTAACAACACAGCTACCCGGTTAGGTTTAACAACACAGCTATCCGGTTAGGTTTAACAACACGGCTACCCGGTTAGGTTTAACAACACAGCTACCCGGTTAGGTTTAACAACACAGCTACCCGGTTAGGTTTAACATCACAGCTACCCGGTTAGGTTTAACAACACAGCTACACGGTTAGGTTAACAACACAGCTACCCGGTTAGGTTTAACAACACAGCTACCCGGTTAGGTTTAACATCACAGCTACCCGGTTAGGTTTAACAACACAGCTATCCGGTGAGGTTTAACAACACGGCTACCCTGTTAGGTTTAACAACACAGCTACCCGGTTAGGTTTAACAACACGCTACCCGGTTAGGTTTAACAACACGGCTACCAGGTTAGGTTTTAACAACAACAGCTACCCGGTTAGGTTTAACACACAGCTACCGGTTAGGTTTAACAACACGGCTACCCGGTTAGGATTTAACACACGCTACGGTTAGGTTTAACAACACAGCTACCCGGTTAGTTTAACAACACTGCTACCCGGTTAGGTTTAACAACAGCTACGGTTAGTTTAACAACACGCTACCCGGTTAGGTTTAACAACACGCTACCCGGTTAGGTTTAACAACACACAGCTACCCGGTTAGGTTTAACAACACTGCTACCCTGGTTAGTTTAACAACACAGCTACCCGGTTAGGTTTAACAACACAGCTACCCGGTTAGGTTTAACAACCACGCTACCCGGTTAGGTTTAACAACACAGCTACCCGGGTTAGGTTTAACAACACTGTACCCGGTTAGGTTTAACAACACAGCTACCCGGTTAGGTTTAACAATAGAGCTACCCCGGTTCAGGTTTTAAACAACACAGCTACCCGGTTAGGTTTAACAACACAGCTACCCGGTTAGGGTTTAACAACACAGGCTACCCGTTAGGTTTAACAACACAGCTACCCGTATAGGGTTTAACAACACGCTACCCGGTTTAGGTTTAACAACACAGCTACCCGGTTAGGTTTAACAACACAGCTACCCGGTTAGGTTTAACCAACACAGCTACCCGGTTAGGTTTAACATCACAGCTACCGGGTTAGGTTAACAACACAGCTACCCGGTTTAGTTTAACAACACTGCTACCCGGTTAGTTTAACAACACTGCTACCCGGTTAGGTTTAACAACACAGCTACCCGGTTAGTTTAACAACACTGCTACCCGTTAGTTTAACAACACAGCTACCCAGTTAGGTTAACTACACATCATACCCTGGTTAGGTTTAACATCACAGCTACCCGGTTAGGTTTAACAACACAGCTACCCGGTTAGAGTTTAACAACACTGCTACCCGGTTAGGTTTAACAACACAGCTACGCCGCTAAGGTTTAACATCACAGCTACCCCGGTTAGGTTTAACAACACATCTATCCGGTGAGGTTTAACACACGTACCCTGTTAGGTTTAACACACAGCACCCGGTTAGGGTTTAACAACACGGCTACCGGTTTAGGTTTAACAACACGGCTACCCGGTTAGGTTTAACAACACAGCTATCCGGTGCGGTTTAACAACACGGCTACCCTGTTAGGTTTAACAACACGGCTACCCGGATTAGGTTTAACAACACGGCAACCCGGTTAGGTTTAAAAAACACAGCTATCCGGTGAGGTTTTAACAACACGGCTACCCAGTTAGGTACCCGATATGTTTAAGATCACAGCTCCGGGATAGGTTGAAAAACACAGCTACCCTGTTTAAATCAACAACACAGCTACCCTTAGGTTATAACCACACACCACCAGGTTAGGTATAACAACACGGCTACCCGGTTAGGTTTAACTATCACAGCGACCCTGTTAGGTTAACAACACAGCTACCCGGTTAGGTTTAACAAAGCTACCCGGTTAGGTTTAACAACACAGCTACCCGGTTAGGTTTAACAACACAGCTACCCGGTTAGGTTTAACACACAGCTACCCGGTTAGGTTTAACAACACACAGCTACCCGGTTAGGTTTAACAACACAGCTACCCGGTTAGGTTTAACATCACAGCTACCCGGTTAGGTTTAACAACACAGCTACCCGGTTAGGTTTAACAACACGGCTACCCGGTTAGGTTTAACAACACAGCTACCCGGTTAGGTTTAACAACACAGCTACCCGGTTAGGTTTAACAACACAGCTACCCGGTTAGGTTTAACAACACAGCTACCCGGTTAGGTTTAACAACACAGCTACCCGGTTAGGTTTAACAACACAGCTACCCGGTTAGGTTTAACAACACAGCTACCCGGTTAGGTTTAACAACACAGCTACCCGGTTAGGTTTAACAACACAGCTACCCGGTTAGGTTTAACAACACAGCTACCCGGTTAGGTTCCCGGTTAGGTTTAACAACACAGCTACCCGGTTAGGTTTAACAACACAGCTACCCGGTTAGGTTTAACAACACAGCTACCCGGTTAGGTTTAACAACACAGCTACCCGGTTAGGTTTAACAACACAGCTACCCGGTTAGGTTTAACATCACAGCTACCCGGTTAGGTTTAACAACACAGCTACCCGGTTTAGGTTTAACAACACGGCTACCCGGTTAGGTTTAACAACACAGCTACCCGGTTAGGTTTAACAACACAGCTACCCGGTTAGGTTTAACAACACAGCTACCCGGTTAGGTACCCGGTTAGGTTTAACAACACGGCTACCCTGTTAGGTTTAACAACACAGCTACCCGGTTAGGTTTAACAACACGGCTACCCGGTTAGGTTTAACAACACGGCTACCCGGTTAGGTTTAACAACACAGCTACCGGTTAGGTTTAACAACACGGCTACCCGGTTAGGTTTAACAACACAGCTACCCGGTTAGGTTTAACAACACGGCTACCGGTTAGGTTAACAAACCACTGCTACCCGGTTAGGTTTAACATACACAGCTACCCGGGTTAGGTTTAACTACACTCAGGCTACCCGGTAGTTTAACACACTGCTAACCCCGGTTAGAGTTTAACAACCACCGCTACCCGGTTAGGATCTTAAACTACACTGACTACCCGGATTAGCGTTTAACACACAGCTACCCCGGTTAGGTTTAACATCACAGCTCCCCGGTTAGGGTTTAACAACACAGCTACCCGGTTAGGTTTTATACCAACACAGCTACCCGGTTAGGTTTAACAACACAGCTATCCGGTGAGGTTAACAACACAGCTACCCTGTTAGGTTTAACAACACAGCTACCCGGTTAGGTTTAACAACACAGCTACCCGGTTAGGTTTAACAACACGGCTACCCGGTTAGGTTTAACAACACAGCTATCCGGTGAGGTTTAACAACACGGCTACCCTGTTAGGTTTAACAACACGGCTACCCGGTTAGGTACCCGATTATGTTTAACATCACAGCTACCGGGTTAGGTTTAACAACACAGCTACCCGGTTAGATCTAACAACACTGCTACCCGGTTAGGTTTAACCACACACCTACCAGGTTAGGTTTAACAACACGGCTACCCGGTTAGGTTTAACATCACAGCTACCCGGTTAGGTTTAACAACACAGCTACCCGGTTAGGTTTAACAACACAGCTACCCGCTTAGGTTTAACAACACAGCTACCCAGTTAGGTTTAACATCACAGCTACCCGGTTAGGTTTAACAACACAGCTACACGGTTAGGTTTAACATCACAGCTACCCGGTTAGGTTTAACAACACAGCTACCCGGTTAGGTTTAACATCACAGCTACCCGGTTAGGTTTAACAACACGGCTACCCGGTTAGTTTTAACAACACGGCTACCCTGTTAGGTTTAACAACACTGCTACCCGGTTAGGTTTAACAACACAGCTACCCCGTTAGGTTTAACAACACAGCTACCCGCTTAGGTTTAACAACACAGCTACCCGGTTAGGTTTAACAACACAGCTACCGGTTAGGTTTAACAACACAGCTACCCGGTTAGGTTTAACAACACAGCTACCCGGTTAGGTTTAACAACACAGCTACCCGGTTAGGTTTAACACACAGCTACCCGGTTAGGTTTAACAACACAGCTACCCGGTTAGGTTTAACAACACAGGCTACCCGGTTAGGTTTAACAACACGGCTACCCGGTTAGGTTTAACAACACAGCTACCCGGTTAGGTTTAACATCACAGCTACCCGGTTAGGTTTAACAACACAGCTACCCGGTTAGGTTTAACAACACTGCTACCCGGTTAGGTTTAACCACACAGCTACCAGGTTAGGTTTAACAACACGGCTACCCGGTTAGGTTTAACATCACAGCTACCCGGTTAGGTTTAACAACACAGCTACCCGGTTAGGTTTAACAACACAGCTACCCGGTTAGGTTTAACAACACAGGTTAGGTTTAACAACACAGCTACCAGTTAGGTTTAACAACACAGCTACCCGGTTAGGTTTAACAACACAGCTACCCGGTTAGGTTTAACAACACAGCTACCCGGTTAGGTTTAACATCACAGCTACCCGGTTAGGTTTAACAACACAGCTACCCGGTTAGGTTTAACAACACAGCTACCCGGTTAGGTTTAACAACACAGCTACACGGTTAGGTTTAACAACACAGCTACCCGATTAGGTTTAACAACACAGCTTCCCGGTTAGGTTTAACAACACAGCTACCCGGTTAGGTTTAACAACACAGCTACTCCGGTGTGGTTTATAACCACACGGCTACCCGGTTAGGTTTAACAACACAGCTACCCGGTTAGGTTTAACAACACGGCTTACCCGGTTAGGTTTAACAACACGGCTACCCGGTTAGGTTTAACAACACGGCTACCCTGTTAGGTTTAACAACACTGCTACCGGTTAGGTTTAACAACACAGCTACCCCGTTAGGTTTAACAACACAGCTACCCGCTTAGGTTTAACAACACAGCTACCCGGTTAGGTTTAACAACACAGCTACCCGGTTAGGTTTAACAACACAGCTACCCGGTTAGGTTTAACAACACAGCTACCCGGTTAGGTTTAACAACACAGCTACCCGGTTAGGTTTAACAACACAGCTACCCGGTTAGGTTTAACAACACTGCTACCCGGTTAGGTTTAACAACACAGCTACCGGTGAGGTTTAACAACACGGCTACCCGGTTAGGTTTAACAACACAGCTACCCGGTTAGGTTTAACAACACAGCTACCCGGTTAGGTTTAACATCACAGCTACCCGGTTAGGTTTAACAACACAGCTACCCGGTTAGGTTTAACAACACAGCTACCCGGTTAGGTTTAACAACACAGCTACCCGGTTAGGTTTAACAACACAGCTACCGGTTAGGTTTTAACAACACAGCTACCGGTTAGGTTTAACAACACAGCTACCCGTTAGGTTTAACAACACAGCTACCCGGTTAGGTTTAACAACACAGCTACCCAGTTAGGTTTAACATCACAGCTACCCAGTTAGGTTTAACAACACAGCTACACGGTTAGGTTTAACAATACAGCTACCCGGTTAGGTTTAACAACACAGCTACCCGGTTAGGTTTAACATCACAGCTACCCGGTTAGGTTTAACAACACAGCTACCCGGTTAGGTTTAACATCACAGCTACCCGGTTAGGTTTAACAACACAGCTACACGGTTAGGTTGAACAACACAGCTACCCGATTAGGTTTAACAACACAGCTTCCCGGTTAGGTTTAACATCACAGCTACCCGGTTAGGTTTAACAACACAGCTATCCGGTGTGGTTTAACAACACGGCTACCCTGTTAGGTTTAACAACACAGCTACCCGGTTAGGTTTAACAACACGGCTACCCGGTTAGGTTTAACAACACGGCTACCCGGTTAGGTTTAACAACACAGCTATCCGGTGAGGTTTAACAACACGGCTACCCTGTTAGGTTTAACAACACGGCTACCCGGTTAGGTACCCGATTATGTTTAACATCACAGCTACCGGTTAGGTTTAACAACACAGCTACCCGGTTAGGTTTAACAACACTACCCGTAGTTAGTTTTACACACACAGCTACCCGGTTAGGTTTAACAACACAGCTACCCGGTTAGGTTTAACAACACAGCTAACTACCCGGTTAGGTTTAACAACACAGCTACCCGGTTAGGTTTAACAACACAGCTACCCGGTTAGGTTTAACAACACAGCTACCCGGTTAGGTTTAACAACACAGCTACCAGGTTAGGTTTAACAACACGGCTACCCGGTTAGGTTTAACAACACGGCTACCCTGTTAGGTTTAACAACACTGCTACCCGGTTAGGTTTAACAACACGGCTACCCGGTTAGGTTTAACATCACAGCAACCCGGTTAGGTTTAACAACACAGCTACCCGGTTAGGTTTAACAACACAGCTACCCGGTTAGGTTTAACAACACAGCTACCCGGTTAGGTTTAACAACACAGCTACCCGGTTAGGTTTAACAACACAGCTACCCGGTTTTGTTAATACAACACCAGCTACCCGGTTAGGTTTAACAACATGCTACCCGGTTTAGGTTTAACAACACAGCTACCCGGTTAGGTTTAACAACACGGCTACCCGGTTAGGTTTACAACACAGCTACCCGGTTAGGTTTAACAACACGCTACCCGGTTAGGTTTAACAACACTGCTACCCGGTTAGGTTTAAACAACACAGCTACCGGTTAGGTTTAACAACACGCTACCCGGTTAGGTTTAACATACACAGCTACCGGTTAGGTTTAACAACACAGCTACCCGGTTAGGTTTAACAACACAGCTACCGGTTAGGTTTAACACACACGCTACCCGGTTAGGTTTAACAACACAGCTACCCGGTTAGGTTTAACAACACAGCTACCCGGTTAGGTTTAACAACACAGCTACCGGTTAGGTTTAACAACACGCTACCCGTTAGGTTTAACAACACAGCTACCCGGTTAGGTTTAACAACACAGCTACCCGGTTAGGTTTAACATCACAGCTACCCGGTTAGGTTTAACAACACAGCTACCCGGTTAGGTTTAACAACACGGCTACCCGGTTAGGTTTAACATCACAGCTACCGGTTAGGTTTAACAACACAGCTACCCGGTTAGGTTTAACAACACTGCTACCCGGTTAGGTTTAACAACACAGCTACCCGGTTAGGTTTAACAACACAGCTACCCGGTTAGGTTTAACAACACAGCTACCCGGTTAGGTTTAACAACACAGCTACCCGGTTAGGTTTAACAACAATGCTACCCGGTTAGGTTTAACAACACAGCTACCCGGTTAGGTTTAACAACAGCTACCCGGTTAGGTTTAACAACACAGCTACCCGGTTAGGTTTAACAACACAGCTACCCGGTTAGGTTTAACAACACAGCTACCCGGTTAGGTTTAAACAACACAGCTACCCGGTTAGGTTTAACAACACTACTACCGGTTAGGTTTAACAACACAGCTACCCGGGTTAGGTTTAACAAACACAGCTACCCGGTTAGGTTTAACAACACAGCTACCCGGTTAGGTTTAACAACACAGCTACCCGGTTAGGTTTAACAACACTGCTACCCGGTTAGGTACCCGGTTA
The DNA here is from genome assembly GCA_026745465.1 of Lota lota. Taxonomy (NCBI): domain Eukaryota; kingdom Metazoa; phylum Chordata; class Actinopteri; order Gadiformes; family Lotidae; genus Lota; species Lota lota. Next base: position 6,841 of record JACYXH010000001.1, on the reverse strand, counting down.
GGTTTAACAACACAGCTACCCTGTTAGGTTTAACAACACAGCTACCCGGTTAGGTTTAACAACACAGCTACCCGGTTAGGTTTAACAACACAGCTACCCGGTTAGGTTTAACAACACAGCTACCCGGTTTTAACAACACAGCTACCGGTTAGGTTTAACAACACGGCTACCGGGTTAGGTACCAGGTTAGGTTTAACATCACAGCTACCCGGTTAGGTTTAACAACACAGCTACCCGGTTAGGTTAACAACACCGCTACCCGGGTTAGGTTTAACAACACGGCTACCCGGTTAGGTTTAACAACACAGCTACCCGGTTAGGTTTAACAACACAGCTACCCGGTTAGGTTTAACAACACAGCTACCCGGTTAGGTTTAACAACACAGCTACCCGGTTAGGTTTAACAACACAGCTACCCGGTTAGGTTTAACAACACAGCTACCCGATTAGGTTTAACATCACAGCTACCCGATTAGGTTTAACATCACAGCTACCGGTTAGATTTAACAACACAGCTACCCGGTTAGGTTTAACAACACAGCTTCCCGGTTAGGTTTAACAACACAGCTACCCGGTTAGGTTTAACAACACAGCTACCCGGTTAGGTTTAACAACACAGCTACCCGGTTAGGTTTAACAACACAGCTACCCGGTTAGGTTTAACAACACAGCTACCCGGTTAGGTTTAACAACACAGCTACCCGGTTAGGTTTAACAACACAGCTACCCGGTTAGGTTTAACAACACAGCTACCGGTTAGGTTTAACAACACGGCCTACCCGGTTAGGTTTAACAACACAGCTACCCGGTTAGGTTTAACAACACAGCTACCCGGTTAGGTTTAACAACACAGCTACCCGGTTAGGTTTAACAACACAGCTACCCGGTTAGGTTTAACAAACACAGCTACCCGGTTAGGTTTAACAACACGGCTACCCGGTTAGGTTTAACAACACAGCTACCCGGTTAGGTTTAACAACACAGCTACCCGGTTAGGTTTAACATCACAGCTACCCGGTTAGGTTTAACAACACAGCTACCCGGTTAGGTTTAACATCACAGCTACCCGGTTAGGTTTAACAACACAGCTACCAGGTTAGGTTTAACAACACGGCTACCCGGTTAGGTTTAACAACACGGCTACCGGTTAGGTTTAAAACACAGCTACCCGGTTAGTTTAACAACACTGCTACCGGTTAGGTTTAACATCACAGCTACCCGTTAGGTTTAACAACAAGCTACCGGTTAGGTTTAACAAACACAGCTACCCGGTTAGGTTTAACATCACAGCTACCCGGTTTAGGTTTAACAACACAGCTACCCGGTTAGGTTTAACAACACAGCTACCCGGTTAGGTTTAACAACACGGCTACCCGGTTAGGTTTAACAACACAGCTACCCGGTTAGGTTTAACAACACAGCTACCCGGTTAGGTTTAACAACACAGCTACCCGGTTAGGTTTAACAACACGGCTACCCGGTTAGGTTTAACAACACAGCTACCCGGTTAGGTTTAACAACAGCTACCCGGTTAGGTTTAACAACACGGTCACCCGGTTAGGTTTAACAACACAGCTACCGGTTAGGTTTAACAACACGGCTACCCGGTTAGGTTTAACAACAGCTACCCGGTTAGGTTTAACAACACAGCTACCCGGTTAGGTTTAACAACACAGCTACCCGGTTAGGTTTTAACAACACAGCTACCCGGTTAGGTTTAACAACACAGGCTACCCGGTTAGGTTTAACAACACAGCTACCCGGTTAGGTTTAACAACACAGCTACCCGGTTAGGTTTAACAACACAGCTACCCGGTTAGGTTTAACAACACAGCTACCCGGTTAGGTTTAACAACACAGCTACCCGGTTAGGTTTAACAACACAGCTACCCGGTTAGGTTTAACAACACAGCTACCCTGTTAGGTTTAGTTTAACAACACAGCTACCCGGTTAGGTTTAACAACACAGCTACCCGGTTAGGTTTAACAACACGGCTACCCGGTTAGGTTTAACAACACTGCTACCCGGTTAGGTTTAACAACACAGCTACCCGGTTAGGTTTAACAACACAGCTACCCGGTTAGGTTAACAACACAGCTACCCGGTTAGGTTTAACAACACAGCTACCCGGTTAGGTTTAACAACACTGCTACCGGTTAGGTTTAACACACAGCTACCCGGTTAGGTTTAACATCACAGCTACCCGGTTAGGTTTAACAACACAGCTACCCGGTTAGGTTTAACAACACAGCTACCCGGTTAGGTTTAACAACACAGCTACCCGGTTAGGTTTAACAACACAGCTACCCGGTTAGGTTTAACAACACAGCTACCCGGTTAGGTTTAACAACACAGCTACCCGGTTAGGTTTAACAACACTGCTACCCGGTTAGGTTTAACAACACAGCTACCCGGTTAGGTTTAACAACACAGCTACCCGGTTAGGTTTAACAACACAGCTACCCGGTTAGGTTTAACAACACAGCTACCCGGTTAGGTTTAACAACACGGCTACCCGGTTAGGTTTAACAACACGGCTACCCGGTTAGGTTTAACAACACAGCTACCCGGTTAGGTTTAACAACACAGCTACCCGGTTAGGTTTAACAACACAGCTACCCGGTTAGGTTTAACAACACGGCTACCCGGTTAGGTTTAACAACACAGCTACCCGGTTAGGTTTAACAACACGGCTACCCGGTTAGGTTTAACAACACAGCTACCCGGTTAGGTTTAACAACACAGCTACCGTTAGGTTTAACAACACGGCTACCCGGTTAGGTTTAACACACAGCTACCCGGTTAGGTTTAACAACACAGCTACCCGGTTAGGTTTAACAACAGCTACCCGGTTAGGTTTAACAACACTAACCCGGTTAGGTTTAACAACACGGCTACCCGGTTAGGTTTAACAACACAGCTACCCGGTTAGGTTTAACAACACGGCTACCCGGTTAGGTTTAACAACACGGCTACCCGGTTAGGTTTAACAACACAGATATCCGGTTAGGTTTAACAACACGGCTACCCGGTTAGGTTTAACAACACAGCTACCGGTTAGGTTTAACAACACAGCTACCCGGTTAGATTTAACAACACTGCTACCCGGTTAGGTTTAACAACACAGCTACCAGGTTAGGTTTAACAACACAGCTACCCGGTTAGGTTTAACATCACAGCTACCCGGTTAGGTTTAACAACACAGCTACCCGGTTAGGTTTAACAACACAGCTACCCGGTTAGGTTTAACAACACAGCTACCCAGTTAGGTTTAACAACACAGCTACCCGGTTAGGTTTAACAACACAGCTACCCGGTTAGGTTTAACAATACAGCTACCCGGTTAGGTTTTAACAACACAGCTACCCGGTTAGGTTTAACAACACAGCTACCCGGTTAGGTTTAACAACACGGCTACCCGGTTAGGTTTTAACAACACGGCTACCCGGTTAGGTTTAACAACACAGCTACCCGGTTAGGTTTAACAACACAGCTACCCGGTTAGGTTTAACAACACAGCTACCCGGTTAGGTTTAACAACACAGGCTACCCGGTTAGGTTTAACAACACAGCTACCGGTTAGGTTTAACAACACAGCTACCCGGTTAGGTTTAACAACACAGCTACCCGGTTAGGTTTAACAACACAGCTACCCGGTTAGGTTTAACATCACAGCTACCCGGTTAGGTTTAACAACACAGCTACCCGGTTAGGTTTAACAACACAGCTACCCGTTAGGTTTAACAACACGGCTACCCGGTTAGGTTTAACAACACGGCTACCCGGTTAGGTTTAACATCACAGCTACCCGGTTAGGTTTAACAACACAGCTACCCGGTTAGGTTTAACAACACTGCTACCCGGTTAGGTTTAACAACACAGGCTACCCGGTTAGGTTTAACAACACAGCTACCCGGTTAGGTTTAACAACACAGCTACCCGGTTAGGTTTAACAACACAGCTACCCGGTTAGGTTTAACAACACAGCTACCCGGTTAGGTTTAACAACACAGCTACCCGGTTAGGTTTAACAACACAGCTACCCGGTTAGGTTTAACAACACAGCTACCCGGTTAGGTTTAACAACACAGCTACCCGGTTAGGTTTAACAAACACAGCTACCCGGTTAGGTTTAACATCACAGCTACCCGGTTAGGTTTAACAACACAGCTACCGGTTAGGTTTAACAACACAGCTACCCGGTTAGGTTTAACAACACAGCTACCCGGTTAGGTTTAACAACACAGCTACCCGGTTAGGTTTAACAACACAGCTACCCGGTTAGGTTTAACAACACAGCTACCCGGTTAGGTTTAACAACACGGCTACCCGGTTAGGTTTAACAACACGGCTACCCGGTTAGGTTTAACAACACAGCTACCCGGTTAGGTTTAACAACACGGCTACCCGGTTAGGTTTAACAACACGGCTACCCGGTTAGGTTTAACAAAACACAGCTTCGGGATTTTAACAACAAACACTACTACCCGGTTAGGTTAAACAAACACAGCTACCCGGTTAGGTTTTAACAACACAGCTACCCGGTTAGGTTTAAACAAACACAGGCTACCCGGTTTAGGTTTAACAACACGCTACCCGGTTAGGTTTAACAACACGGCTACCCGGTTAGGTTTAACAACACTGCTACCCGGTTAGGTTTAACATCACAGCTACCCGGTTAGGTTTAACAACACAACTACCCGGTTAGGTTTAACAACACAGCTACCCGGTTAGGTTTAACAACACAGCTACCCGGTTAGGTTTAACAACACAGCTACCAGGTTAGGTTTAACAACACAGCTACCCGGTTAGGTACCCGGTTAGGTTTAACAACACAGCTACCCTGTTAGGTTTAACAACACTGCTACCCGGTTAGGTTTAACAACACTGCTACCCGGTTAGGTTTAACAACACAGCTACCCGATTAGGATTTAACAACACTGCTAACCCGGTTAGGTTTAACAACACTGCTACCCGGTTAGGTTTAACAACACGGCTACCCGGTGTAGGTTTTACAACACGGCTACCCGGTTAGGTTTAACAACACAGCTACCCGGTTAGGTTTAACAACACAGCTACCCGGTTAGGTTTAACAACACAGCTACCCGGTTAGGTTTAACAACACAGCTACCCGGTTAGGTTTAACAACACAGCTACCCGGTTAGGTTTAACAACACTGCTACCCGGTTAGGTTTAACAACACAGCTACCCGGTTAGGTTTAACAACACAGCTACCCGGTTAGGTTTAACAACACAGCTACCCGGTTAGGTTTAACAACACAGCTACCCGGTTAGGTTTAACAACACAGCTACCCGGTTAGGTTTAACAACACGGCTACCCGGTTAGGTTTAACAACACAGCTACCCGGTTAGGTTTAACAACACAGCTACCCGGTTAGGTTTAACAACACAGCTACCCGGTTAGGTTTAACAACACGGGCTACCCGGTTAGGTTTAACAACACAGCTACCCGGTTAGGTTTAACAACACACATCTACCCGGTTAGGTTTAACAACACAGCTACCCGGTTAGGTTTAACAACACAGCTACCCGGTTAGGTTTAACAACACAGCTACCCGGTTAGGTTTAACAACACAGCTACCCGGTTAGGTTTAACAACACAGCTACCCGGTTAGGTTTAACAACACACCTACCCGGTTAGGTTTAACAACACAGCTACCGGTTAGGTTTAACAACACAGCTACCCGGTTAGGTTTAACAACACCTACCCGGTTAGGTTTAACAACACAGCTACCCGGTTAGGTTTAACAACACAGCTACCCGGTTAGGTTTAACAACACAGCTACCCGGTTAGGTTTAACAACACTGCTAGGTACCCGGTTAGGGTTTAACAAATACAGCTACACGTTAGGTTTAACAAACAGTCTACCCCGGTGAGGTTTAAACATCACAGCTACCGGTTAGTTTACAACACAGTACAACGGTTAGGTTTAAAAAAACACTGCTACCCGGTTAGGTTTAACAACACGGCCCTACCCGGTTGGTTTAACATCACAGCTACCCGTTAGGTGTTAACAAACAGGTACCCGGTTAGGTTTAACAACACGGCTACCCGGTTAGTTTAACATCACAGCTACCGGTTAGGTTTAAACAACAAGGCTACACGGTTTGGTTTAAACAACACTGCTACCCTGTTAGGATTTAACATACCCGCTACCCGGTTAGGTTAACAACACAGCTACCCGGTAGGTTTAACAACACGGCTACCCGTGTTAGGTTTAACAACACGGCTACCCGGTTAGGTACCCGATTATGGTTAACATCACAGCTACCGGGTTAGGTTTAACAACACAGCTACCCGGTTAGATCTAACAACACTGCTACCGGTTAGGTTTAACCACACAGCTACCAGGTTAGGTTTAACAACACGGCTACCCGGTTAGGTTTAACAACACGGCTACACGGTTAGTGTTTAACAACACAGCTACCGGTTAGGTTTAACAACTACAGCTACCAGCTTAGGTTTAACAACACAGATACCCCGGTTAGGTTTAACAACACAGCTACCCGGTTAGGTTTAACAACACAGCTACCACGGTTAGGTTTAACAACACAGCTACCCGGTTAGGTTTAACAACACAGCTATCCGGTGAGGTTTAACAACACGGCTACCCGGTTAGGTTTAACAACACGGCTACCCGGTTAGGTACCCGATTAGGTTTAACAACACAGCTACCGGGTTAGGTTTAACAACACAGCTACCCGGTTAGATCTAACAACACTGCTACCCGGTTAGGTTTAACAACACAACTACCCGGTTAGGTTTAACAACACGGCTACCCGGTTAGGTTTAACATCACAGTACCGGTTAGGTTTAAC